>WNWK01021308.1:0-34267 GCA_009830355.1 Cherax destructor | reverse complement strand
GGGAAAGGGGAAAAGCAATAAACAAAAACTATTAAGATAAAATCAAGAAAACTCAGATGAGTGTGTATCATAAACGTGTACATGTATGCGTAGTGTGACCTAAGTGAAAGTAGAAGTAGCAAGACGTACCTGAAATCTTGCATGTTTATGAGACAGAACAAAGACACCAGTGTGTGTGTGTTTATATTCAAATATATGTTTATGTGTTATTTTCATTTTGTCTTTCGTGTTAGTAGAGTTGTCATCTTTTACCTAAAATAAAACATTGTGTTATGTAATTATTGTTACTGGTGTTAATGTACAATGCTATTGGGACTCAGTAGGACCCCAGGATGAGGGGGTTCTTATGGTCAGGTAGGATAAATGAGTTCTTCGATGATATGCTTTTGTGCTAGAAGATAATCAATGTTATATCTTGAATTTTTGATGATACTCATACAGTGATGTATATTATCATAATGTTCTTTCAGTATCCTCATTGTCTTGAGGTGCTGTGCAGAATATATTTTGTATGTATAGATATTGTATTGTGATTCCAATTTTATAACATAGATACACAATTATACTTATTATATACATTATCAACCATAATTTTTTACCATGTAGTCTAAGTAGTCCTAAGAATGCCCGAATGCACAGCATATTAGGGAGCTTTTGGCATGTACATCTCTTTTATACCTATGTATCATGTAAACCCAACAATGTATCTTTGTACCATGTCTAAATAAAGTATTATTATTATTATTATTATTACCTGAGAATGGTTTGTGTATGTTGCAATCCACTGTGTTGGTTATTATGTAACTTTGTATATAATTTTCATTACCGCATTGCTGTGCGGTACTGGTATGATGTTTTGTGTATACAATTATTCGCATTATATAAGTTACTTCTCTTTTGAACGCATTGTGCATGGCTATGTTGGGTTATGATTAATTCCCTTGCATGGGGCACGTTATAGGTAAGGGCAGAGGTGTTTTTGTTAGAATTAATGATATGTTATGGGTATAGGTGGACATTTTTGTATCCACCTTACGTCGGTTGGGTCTGTTTACTGGTTAGTCGTTGGAAATAGCTGTTATTATTTTCAATAATGGATGAATTTGCATAAATTTACGTTATAGATTACATATGCGATGTGTGGGTGCATTTATAACCTGTTGGCTTGTATAACGTTATATGTGATTTTGTGAAACTTCTTTTATTACCTTATTGTCATGGGGTAAGTAAGTAAGTTTATTCAGGTATACACAAATACATTTACATACATTATCATACATAACAGCATATGTGTAGAGAACCATCAGGATAACCCAAAAGTCAGACAGAGTGACTTATTTCCATTGGGGTATATGCCCTTGATTATGTTTATGTACATAACCTGCTTTTAAATAAAGTATATATATAAAAATAATCCATACAGTCCATTTTAATCTTAACACCATAATTATTGGTGTTCTTTAACCCCTAATATTATAATTCTGGTCCAGGTTGGATGTGTTCGGGGAGTATGGGGTTCGAAGGGGCACTCTCCTTGCGAGGTCGATCACCATGCCCACCCCTTTCAGGGCAGGGTAGGTGCCAAGGCTGGAGCTTGCTCCATCTGCGGCTCGCAAGCCTGCCTTTCCCCGTCACCTCCTTGGGGGGGGAAAAGGTGGCAGACAAGAGGGCCTAGCAACTATCTACCTACCTGCCTTGTGCTTGTGGGCGAATATGGCTAGGCCTGGGACCAGTTGGTCCCACCGCTGAGGTACCCCCCCCATGGGAGACTTAGGTCTCTGCTACCCCCCGCCGGGGAGCCGGAGCCGGGTCGCCATCTGGTAAAGACCCGGGACGGGAGATTTCCCGGTGAATCAACACCTCCTCCTCCTTGCCACCAGGAGTGTCTCAAAATCTTTCCCACATACCTCGGAAGTGCAACAACTGTAAATGATGTATTGAAGTTGTCTTCTAATCAAATTATTTGTAGTAAGGAGGGTTCATACAAATAATTTAATTCCGGTTATACAGAATATTTCCCGCAACTTAGGTTAATGTTGTCCCCCAGAATACCCCCCACAACAGTCGGGTAGAACCAAGCTACCTATTTATTGCTAGGTGATCAGGAGCTGCAGGTATAAGAAAACGTACCAGTGTTTCACCGGTGTTGGGATCGATCCCGGACCCTCAGTGTGTAAGCTGAGAATGTTATCAAGCAAGCCACGAGCATACATAAATATATACATGATAACTGTCTTAACACCTACACCAAATTATGTGTGTAAAATATCCTTCGTAAGATAACCAATTTATTAACAGTTAAATGTTGTAGTATATAATGTGGTGAAGCGGTACGAAACATTTGCCGGCACCAGCGGATGTTCCATTTCCTGCTAACAGTATCAAGATCAAGACAGTGTTGGTGGTGGGTATCAAGGTCAACACAGTGTTGTAGTCACACCAACAACAACACTCTCTCAACTCCCCCACTGACAACACCTTTATAAAGTTAAGTGAACATTATCAGTGACACAGAGTGGTGCCTCACCCAGTGTATAGTGACACAGTGTGGTGCCTCACCCGTGTATAGTGACACAGTGTGGTGCCTCACCCAGTGTACAGAGTCACAGTGTGGTGCCTCACCCAGTGTCAGTGGCAGTGTGGAGCCCCACCCAGTGTACAGTGGCAGTGCGGAGCCCCACCCAGTGTCAGTGGCAGGGGGTGCCTCACCCAGTGTCAGTGACAGTGTGGTGCCTCACCCAGTGTACAGTGGCAGTGTGGTGCCTCACCCAGTGTACAGTGGCAGTGTGGAATCTCAAAACAACAACAGAGACAATAGACACTAATATCACACTACTGGGATACTCTACAAGGTAAGACTTATTAAACTTTAAACACAATTGTTACAATATTATCAGTAGTCACTCGAGGAAAAAACTGTCCTGGTCTAAGGTGAATCATTTCCACAAGTCTCTACCTTCATAAGTGCCATAAAGTCTTCCATCATGAGTGTATTAAATAGTGTGCGAAAGTAACATTAAGTCAACAATAGTGTTAGGCAGCAGGTTTGTGTACGTCTTTATGACTTAATATTTATCACATCAAACACTCTTGACTATTTTATAAGAGTTTGGCAGAAAAACTTTCTTAATACTGACCGTTTTCTATATAATGCAGAGGGTTTTTACTGTATATACACCCATACCAACACTTCTATGATTTTTAAACCCAGGATATATACACCAAAAGTATATGTCTCAGTGTATTACAGCAGACTATATCACCAACTCATGTATGACTCGTCACACCCAGGATATATACACCTAGTTGTGGTTGCAGGGTCATTCATAGCTCCTGGTGTATGTCTCTCAGTGTATATACATCGAGTTTATATTAATCATTGTTTTAAATATGAAAAGTATTCTTTTTAGTGTCCAAGTGAGTTGAAGTGCTAATGACCCTCAATGTAGTTGAGGGTCATTAGCACTTTAACCTCATTAACCTGTGACGTGGTAACTAGACTTTGGACCAGGTGTCTACATTCTTTGACTGGTCTGGGACCAATCCAGTGATTACCAGACTGATGATAAACTCTCTACAACCTTATACATGTCCATCAGTGTCAAGTGCAAACTGCTACTGTATGCGGATGACAGTGCTCTGTTAGTGTCAGGTAAAGACCCACAAGATATAGCTAATGTATTAACACTGGAACTGGAGTCCTGCAGCAAATGGTTAGTAGACAACAAACTATCGTTACATCTCGGGAAAACAGAAGCCATACTCTTTGGCACGAAATATAAACTGAGAAGGGTAAATAATTTTAACGTCCGGTGTAATGGGGAATCCATCACTTCAGTTTCCTCAGTAAAATATCTGGGAATCCCCTTTGACCCATGCATGTCAGGAGAACTGATAGGGAACGGTGTAGTAAAGAAAGCGAATGCCAGGCTGAAGTTCCTTTGCAGACAAACACAGTGTCTAACTACGAAGGCACAATGTCTACCTACGAAGGCACTGTGTCTACCTACTGAGGCACAGTGTCTACCTACTGAGGCACAATGTCTACCTACGTATGCACAATGTCTATGGAGGCACAGTGTCTACCTACTGAGGCACAGTGTCTACCTACGGAGGCAAATTGTCTACCTACTGAGGCACACTGTCTACCTACTAAGGCACAGCGTCTATCTACTGAGGCACAGGTTATGTTAAGTAAGGTTCGTCAGGAAACAGGACAACAAGTGTTTCCTGACGCGGGTCTTAGTCAGATGATGACCCGCCGTTGGAGCTTTTGGTCATCTGACCGAGGCCTTCCGCTGGCTTACCGGTCCACCCCTTTTGAGGCACAGTGTCTGTCTACTGAGGCTCGCAGGACCCTATGTCTAGCCCTTAAAGTACAACGTCATATGGACTACTCTTGCTCTTCATGGTACTCTGCCTTGACAAAACACTGAAAGATAAACTGCAAATCACCCAGAACAAAATAGTAAGATTCATCCTGGACCTGGGTCCAAGATTCATCCTGGACCTGGGTCCAAGATTCATCCTGGACCTGGGTCCAAGATTCATCCTGGACCTGGGTCCAAGATTCATCCTGGACCTGGGTCCAAGATTCATCCTGGACCTGGGACCAAGAGAACATGTAGGCCAGGATGAATTACAACAACTGGATATGCTGAATATTGAAGACAGAGTAAAACAACTTAAGTTAAATCAAGTTTATAAAATTGCTCACAAACAGTGTCCAGAATATCTTGCTGCCAATTTTGTCAAGGCTGGGAACCAAAGCAGTCATAGTACTAGGGGGAGAGAGCACAACTTTGTAGTTCCCACAGTCAGTGGCCAGGCTTCAAACACCTTTTATTGTACATCAATAAAGGAATAGAACAGACTGCCTGCACATGTCAAAGCCAGTCATAGCATGAGCCAGTTCAAGAAGAGAGCCAAAAGGAACCCAATGAAAGTAGCGAGAGAAAGGGAAGAGAATGATGTTTTACATAGTTAACAAACATGTAAATGTAAATAACTCAAGCTAATTTATTCCTAGTATATCTCTTTTATAGTATAATAGTAAGGTATTAAAAGAACCCCAATGGAAATAAGTCACTTTGACTTTTTTGGGTTATCCTGGAGGGTAATCTACATATAAGTCCAGTATAGTAGTCACTGTGCTAGCATCTCAGTAGTCCAACATAGTAGTCACTGTACTAGTACCCCAGAGGTCTAGTATAGTAGTCACTGTGATAGCATCTCAGTAGTCCAACATAGTAGTCACTGTGCTAGTACTTCAGTAGTCAAGAATAGTAGTTGCAGTGCTAGGACCTCAGTAGTCCAGTATAGCAGTCACTGTCGTAGCACCTCAGTAGTCCAATTTAGTAGTAACAGTGCTAGTACCTCAGTACTCCAGTATAGTAATCAATGTGCTAGCACCTCAGTAGTTCAGCACAGTAGTTAGTGTACTAGCACCTCAGTAGTAAAGTATAGTAGATACTGTGGTAGTACCTCAGTAGTCCAATATAGGAGTCACTGTACTAGTACCCCAGAGGTCTAGTATAGTAGTCACTGTGCTAGTCCCTCAGTATTTTAGTATAGTCACTGTGCTAGCACCTAAGTAGTCCAGTATAGTAGTTAATGTGCTAGCACCTCAGTAGTCCATTATAGTATTTACGGTGCTAGCACCTCAGTAGTCCAGTATAGTAGTAACTGTGCTAGTATTGCGACCCCAGAATGGGCCACAATATACATATATAAATTTGATTTATATTTTCATTTCTTATAATTTTATATTGCTGATATTTTCGATAATAGCTAAATCGTTAATATCTTGCTTTATATTATTATTTGACTTAGCTCTTTTATTAGGTAGGGTGTAACATTACATATTGTGCTCAAGTGTGTTGTAGCTGCCATGGAGTTGGCAAACTACCGCTTACGACACTTTGCTTGTTATACTGCCGGCTTCTAGTTGCTGGGAGTCAGTCGGTGGCGTGACCACACCTGAGGTGGGAGACTTCTTCTCCTTCCTCCTTCTCTGTCCTCTCCTGACCATCGTTGAGACAACACCTCGCTCTTGTCTCTGCTGGTTTCCTCGTCATTTAGACTCTGTTTGGTAGAGTATGTATTCGGTGGTGAGATGAAACATAATTCTCTGGACTCTTTGTAACTCTGTTCAAGAGAATAGCCTAGACTTAGTGATTTTCGACGTTTTACTGGGTTGTGTTCACATTGACACTCTGAGGTAACTCAGGTCTCTAGCTATAGCTCTTGACCTAATTCGCTAAGGCATCTGTGCACTGTCACAGTCTGGGATTTTTTATGCTGAACCTAGATTCAGTAATAAGGGAGTTTTGTGACTATTTTGGAGGATCTGCTGATGGTCCCCAGTTAGGGTCAATTTTCTATCTCCTTGTTCCTGATGCTGTGTTGCTGTTGCTTATTATATTGCTGTTCTGCGAATTGGTCATTTTACTGTTCAATCAAGCTGTTCTGATTGTCAGTTTGTTAGATAAGCTAGCTTATGAGAAGACTTTCAGTTGGTCACTGGTTGAGTCGAGTCTTAACGAGTTACCTGGAGCACACTCATACACACATCTACACTTATTTGTATATATCTGCATATTATTGTAAAGCTGACTTTGTACCAGATGATACATAAGAACCAGATATATGTGCCTTCAGCACAATCTTATTGTATTGTTTATGAGAGAAGTGTAGGAGCTAACCTCCTAAGTAATAATTTCAGTATGTATTCATATTTAATTTGATTTACTTTGTTACCCTAGATTTTCTAACTTTGATAATAAACATTTTAAATATATTTCTTTAGTTAGTATCCTCTCAGTTGGGATCAATGATGATATTGATAATATGTCGGATAACTGGACCAGGATACTGACTTCGTTAAAAGCCCAGTAACAGGCTGGATGCTAGAAGGGCTATCCTTTCTAGTGTTCACTGGAGATGTCTATTTCTAATAGATATCGTGTCATTTGTAACAAATGGGGGCTTGTCCGGAGGTTCTTCATCCAAGGTGTTGGAGAAATTGTCCAGTTTGCCATACTAGTAATTCTATGGTCAAACACTTTGAGTAATTTCTAAATCTGAAGACTAGGAGATTGGTCTTGTACAACATCAAAGGTGGATGTATGTACCTGCCCGAGTCTCTTGATCCAAGAAGATGGAAATACTGTTAATGAGCTCTGGCTCTAAGACAACCATCCCTAGTATAACTGGTAAAGTAAATTCCTATATTAGGATTCTAGCTTCCCATAATCACTCTCTCATATTGTACTTTATTTTTGTGATGTATGAGAAAGTGAAAAAGTTAATTGATACTCTGACTTTGTCGAAGTTACGTACTTTAAAGCTTCAGACTTGTTGGCTGGTAGCCAAGTATCTGGGTGTGACGTACAACCAGAGTTACACCGCAGAAACTGTCAGAACATTAATTTGAGATATATTGTTTCCTGCTCTTGCAGAGAGTTCTGATTCAGAATCAGATACAGAGAGCATAGGGTCACAATTAGGAAGTATGTCGCTAATTGATGAAGTAGAAGTGAGAGCAACTCAGGCAGAGGTTTCTGAGCCAAGTATATCTCAGTTCTCACTCACTCCCTCCTGCCTGACTAACTCTTTAGTACAGAGTGTAGCTGGAAGTATGACTCAGCCTCATACTAGTACTGTTGATGCTACACCTGTGTCTACTTATACTAGACCAGATCTAGACTCTATTGGCATGGCTAGACTTGGTGCCCGACCTAAGGTCCGTCCAGATAAACCTGTTCATTTCCCTACTTCTCCATTGTCCATTGATCCTATCTCTCAAGATCAATTCGAGAGGATGGAACGCCTAATATTGTTGCAGACTGCACAAGTATCTCAGTAGATCATAATAGTAGTTACAGTGCTAGTACCTCAGAAGTCCAGTATAGTAGTTACTTTGCTTGAACCTTAGTAGTCCAGTACAGTAGTTACTTTGCTAGTACCTCACTAGTCCAGTATAATAGTTACTGTATTAGAACTTCAGTAGTCTAGTGTAGTAGTCACTGTGCTAGTACCTCAATAATCCAGTATAGTAGTCATTGTGCTTGTACCTCAGTAGTCCAATATAGTAAATACTGTGCTAGTACTTCACTATTCCAGTACAGTAGACACTTTTCTAGCACCTCACTAGTCCAATATAGTAGTTACTGCACTAATATATCAGTAGTCGAGTATAGTAGTTAGTGTGCTAGTACCTGAGTAGTCCAGTACAGCAGGTACTGTGCTTGTACCTGAGTACTCCAGTATAGTAGTTACTGTGTTAGCACCTCTGTAGTCCAGTATAGTAGTTACTGTGCAAGTACCTCGGTAGTCAATTTTAGTATTCACTGTGCTAGTACCTCAGTAGTCCAGTGTAGTAGTTACTGTGTTATTACCTCAGTAGTTCAGTATAGTAGTCACTGTGCTACAAGCTCAGTAGTCCAGAATAGAAGTTATTGTGCAAGTAACTCAGTAGTCCAGTATAGTAGTCACTGTGCTAGTTCCTCAGTAGTCTAAGTATAATAGTCAGAGTGCTAGTACCTCATTAGTCCAGTATAGTAGTCACTGTGCTAGTACCTCAATAGTCCAGTATAGTAGTCACTGTGCTAGTACCTCAGTAGTCCAGTATAGTAGTTACTATGCTAGTACCTCAATAGTCAAGTAATGTAGTTACTGTGCTAGAATCTCAGTAGTCCAGTACAGTAGTAACTTTGCTAGTACCTCACTAGTCTAGTATACTAGTTACTGTGCAAGTACCTCAGTAGCCCAGTATAGTAGTTACTGTGCAAGTACCTCAATAATCCAGTATATTAGTTACTGTGCTAGTACCTTATTAGTTCAGTAAAGCTGTAACTGTAGAAGTACCTCAGCAGTCCAGTATAGTAATTTATGTGCTAGTACTTCACTGTTCCATTATAGTAGTCACTGTACTAGCCCCTCACTAGTCCAATATAGTAGTTAATGTGCTATCACCTCAGTCCAGTATAGTAGTTACTGTGCTAATGTCTCAGTAGTCGAGAATAGTATTCACTAATCTAGTACCTGAGTAGTCCAGTATAGTAATTACTGTGCTAGTACCTAAGAAGTCCAATATCATAGTTACTGAGCTAGTACCTCGGTAGTCCAGTATAGTAGTCACTATGCTTGTATCTCAGAAGTCCAGTGTAGTACCTACTGTGTTAATTCCTCAGTAGTCTAGTATAGTAGTTACTGTGCTAGTACCTCAGTATTCCAGTATAATAGTTACCGTGCTAATACCTCGGTAGTCCATTATAGAAGTTACTTTGCTAGTACCTCAGAAGTCCAGTATAGTAGTCACCGTGGTAGTACCTGAGTAGCCCAGTATAGTATTTACTGTGCTTGAACCTTAGTAGTCCAGTTTACTAGTTACTGTGCTAGTACCTCAGTAGTCCAGTGTAGTAGTCACTGTGCTAGCATCTCAGTAGTCCAGTACAGTAGTTACTTCGCTAGTACCTCACTAGTCCAGTATACTAGTTACTGTGCTAGAACCTCAGTAGTCCAGTGTAGTACTTATTGTGCTAGTACCTCAATACTCCAGTATAGTAGTTACTGTGGTAGCACCTCAGTAGTCCAGTTTAGTAGTAACTGTGCTAGTATTTCAGTAGTCCAGTACAGTAGTTACTGTGCTAGTACCTCAGTACAGTATAGTAGTAACTGGGCTAGTACCTCAGTAGTAGCTTGATTATGTCTGCTGTGACGGTAATACCCAGGTGTTGTGCATGAGTCTTATTCATCAGTATTGATACCCAGGTGTTGTGCATGAGTCTTAGTCATCAGTATTGATACCCAGGTGTTGTACATGAGTCTTATTCATCAATATTGATACCCAGGTGTTATATATGAGTCTAATTCATGAATATTGATACCCAGTTGTTGTACATGAGTCGTATTCATCAATATTGATGCCCAGGTGTTGTACAAGAGTCTTATTCATCAATATTGATACCAAGGTGTTGTACATGAGTCTTATTCATTAACAATGATACCCAGGTGTTGTATATGAGTAAAATTCATCAATAATGATACCCAGGTGTTGTACATGAGTCTTATTCATCAATTCATATAATTGCCTGAACACTTCACTGACTGATAATTCATGTTCACTTGTAATATTATCCATGTTACAGTCTAACACTTGTAATATTATCCATGTTACAGTCTAACACTTGTAATATTATACATGTTTGTTACGCAGAAATTGGGGTTTTCCTGAGGCCTAATGCCTTGTCTAAGGGCAAAGGGTAAAAGTTACACAAAACACCTGTAAAACTAGGCCTTCCAGGTCTATCCCCATAAACAAAACTGATATTACCAGTGTGGTTTAGTGCTTCACTGGGTTAGGGTATCAGAAGGTTCCACACAAAAATTCCTAGGTAAGAAAATATAAATTTATTTACTTATATTAAACTATATACAGTCCAAACACACCTCTTCACATATCAATTAGCCAAACCCCCTCAAAAACAGTACAGGACGGAGAAGGCGACCGGGTGGTCACTTCAAAAACAAAACAGTTCACTATGCGGTCAGCCCAGACACCGCTCCCATCCTCCAGAACACATCTCCTCCTATTTCTTCAGTTCACACTCGTCCTTCCGGGCCCCGACCATGTCCGAGCCCAGGGTGTGTACTGGTACCCCATCAAAAGTGCCTATGCTTGAGTTAGCTACACAAAAAGGGAATACAACAAGAAAGCCCATCACATTATTTCCTAACAGAAGGTCAACCCCTTCAAAAGGTATATCCTCTGTGATACCTACCGTTAAGTAACCACACTGGTATGCAGACTCCACCCATAACCTGTGTACTGGAGTCCTGATAGTGAATCCAGTAATCCCCTTAAGAAAAATGTCCAACCCGGTGGATGTGGCGTCAGACACTGGCACGACACCCTTGCGAAGCAAGGTGTATGTACTACAAGAGTCCCTCAAGGACATAACACCTTGTACCCTACCTTCATTTTGGTGAATGGCCACGGTGGACTTACTTGAAAAGACCTTCATCCGAGGGTCCAACACTGCCGGTTTACCTGATATACCCTGAGGTGACACGTCAATACTAGCTACGGTGTGGGTAGCTGGAGTATTTACCGGAGAAGCCCCTGCACCAGCCCGATCTCTACGCATTTTCTTGCAATAGGGCTGCAGGTGGCCCTGTTTGTGACAATAATTACAGTAATAAGGTGTAAAGGCCCCCTGCCCATTTGACCGTGGTTGGGTCTCTGGACGCTGAAGCCCCGAGCTCGTCCTACCTGTTCCCTGGAGTCCTGGACCAGTGGCTCTGGACTTAAAACTTTCCTGGCTAGGCACTGTAAATTTAGGCTTATTAAAACGCTGGTGGGTATCAGGCTGGAAAACCGATGGCTTAAACTTCTGAAATTTCTTGTTCCTACTGGTAGGTGGGGAAACCTTACCATTATTAGTAGGGGGTGGGTGATAATTACTACCAAATTTTTGGTTAGCTAAAAATCTATCATCTAGCTCTAAAGCATATTTAAAATCATCCGGATCCTTCTCCTCCAGATATGCCTTAAGGTCAGGAGGAGCATTTTTCAAAAGATCCTCTAGCAAGATTAAGGTACGCACTCTCTCATAACTGTCAACCACATCTTTGGAGCGCCACCACCTGTCTAAAAGTGACATCTTCTCCTTACCATAATCTACGAGAGACTGCCCTGCTTGAAATTTAAGCCCTCTAAACTTCTGCCGATACCTTTCTGGCAAAATCTGATAAGACAATAAAACTACCTCCTTCAGCTTCTTATAATCAGCAAAGTCTGGTCCCTCTAGAGAACTAACTGCCTGTAAGCCTTTACCAACTAATTGTGTACGTGCTAATGTAGCCCATTCCTTTTCCGGCCAATCTTAGGATTTGGCCGTACTTTCAAATAAGAGAAAAAACTGGTCTGGGTCTTTCTCGAGGAACTTGGGCACAAATTTTATGGCTTTGTCCAAATGAAACGCATTTACACACCTGTTGGTGGTTTGCTTTAACCTTTCTAAGTCTTGTAGTTCTTGGATCTTTGTACGTTCAATCCTTAACAAGTCTTTTTGTTGCTCAATTATGTCCAATTTCAACCTCATAAGTTGTTCTTCCTTATCCAGGTCCCTACCAGTGGAACCTAACCCAGGGTTTCCTCCATCACCCACAACAACCCCAGCAAGTTCACCACTGTGAGACATTTTGGGAAAATATAGCACAAACTCTTGCTATCCACCACAACTTATATAAAATAATAAATCACACAGTAAAGCACCAACACAAAATTATTATAAGAAACACAAGGAGTAATTATCCTGGAACTCCCCAAAAATGAAACAGGATAGCACACAAAAATCTGGCAGAAAAATAGAGCTATTTCACCTGCCAAGGAAAAATATCTCCAAAAAAAATTAGGTATTAATAACAAGAAAACCATCCATATTGCACTTGCAAAGGTAAATTATGCACTGACATTTGTATTATTACCACCCTTAAAAATCAGCAATATTGCACCTGCAAGTGTAAATTATTCAACAAAAATATGTATTAATAACACCTTGAAAAATCAGCAATACTGCAAACAAAACAAATAAAATCTGGGGTTAGTGCACCTGCAAAGGCAAATTGTACCCCCAAAAATACTGGTATTAATAACAAGAGGTATTAATAACAATACAATCAGCACTATTGCACACAAAGCAAATAAAATCTGGGGTTATTGCACCTGCAAAAGCAAATTGTTCCCCCAAAAATACTGGTATTAATAACAATAGGTATGAATAACAATAAAAATAAGCAATAGAGCACCTGCAAAGGTAAATTAGGTCCCAGAAAAATTATGGGCACTAATAACTAAAAAAAAACCTATTTCACACAAAACTAGCAGTAACCTGAGTACTACACCTGCAAAAGTAAGGCCACATTTTAGTGTAGGTATTTTCTAGTGAATCCTTCCTCTAACCAACCCAATAAAGTATGATTATTAACTTTCCAGGTTGCAAACTTGAATTACCACAAAATTTGATAATGCTCCCGGACAGGCCCCCATGTTACGCAGAAATTGGGGTTTTCCTGAGGCCTAATGCCTTGTCTAAGGGCAAAGGGTAAAAGTTACACAAAACACCTGTAAAACTAAGCCTTCCAGGTCTATCCCCATAAACAAAGCTGATATTACCAGTGTGGTTTAGTGCTTCACTGGGTTAGGGTATCAGAAGGTTCCACACAAAAATTCCTAGGTAAGAAAATATAAATTTATTTACTTATATTAAACTATATACAGTCCAAACACACTTCTTCACATATCAATTAGCCAAACCCTCTCAAAAACAGTACAGGACGGAGAAGGCGACCGGGTGGTCACTTCAAAAACAAAACAGTTCACTATGCGGTCAGCCCAGACACCGCTCCCATCCTCCAGAACACATCTCCTCCTATTTCTTCAGTTCACACTCGTCCTTCCGGGCCCCGACCATGTCCGAGCCCAGGGTGTGTACTGGTACCCCATCAAAAGTGCCTATGCTTGAGTTAGCTACACAAAAAGGGAATACAACATCACAAACTTAGCTGAACCCAGGCTCCGTCTCCTGCTACCATGCTGCCGCCATGTGTAACCCAAGCGACGCCAACCTCCTCCCCACCAACATTTGGAAAATAAATCCCTAGCTGGATTTCTCTATTTCACCGCTTAAACTTACTTTACAGTATTCACCAAAAGCACAGCATATTTCTAAAATTATCATTTACATTTATCTAAAGGTTATACATTATTATTACTGTTTTTCCTAATTACCTGAAATTTATGGCACACTTCTCCAATAGCTATATATTACGTATATTTAAATGTCATGCAGAAACCTGCATAACAATGTTACAGTTTGACACTTGTAATATTATACATGTTACAGTCTGACACTTGTAATATTATACATGTTACAGTTTGACACTTGTAATATTATACATGTTACAGTCTGACACTTGTAATATTATACATGCTACAGTCTGACACTTGTAATATTATACATGTTACAGTTTGACACTTGTAATATTATCCATGTTACAGTCTGACACTTGTAATATTATACATGTTACAGTTTGACACTTGTAATATTATACATGTTACAGTCTGACACTTGTAATATTATACATGCTACAGTTTGACACTTGTAATATTATACATGTTACAGTCTGACACTTGTAATATTATCCATGTTGCAGTCTGACACTTGTAATATTATCCATGTTACAGTCTGACACTTGTAATATTATACATGTTACAGTCTGACACTTGTAATATTATCCAGGTTACAGTCTGACACTTGTAATATTATACATGTTACAGTCTGACACTTGTAATATTATCAATGTTACAGTCTGACACTTGTAATATTATACATGTTACAGTCTGACAATTGTAATGTTATACATGTTACAGTCTGACACTTGTAATATTATCCATGTTACAGTCTGACACTTGTAATATTATACATGTTACAGTTTATTTTTAATAATAATAATAATAATAATAATAATAATAATAATAATAATAATAATAATAATAATAATAATAATAATAATAATATCTTTATTTACTACCAGTACATGTACAAGGTATACAGACCATAGCTGACATCAATAACATACTACTATATAGAAAGTCACTTGTTATGCTGAGCATTTTCCTGAGCAGACCCTCGCTGTGTGAAGTGAGAGGTTTACCCACCAGACCATGGGGCACTAGTAATATTATAATAATAATAATAATAATTTTTATTTCTTCGCAATTTTACATAGAGATTTACATAGAAGTGCAAGGAGAGCCACTGACATGCCAGGGCATAACGGGCAGCTGTATCTAAAAACTATGGACTATGTACATAATATGATGATATTTCATTTGGTTAATTATAATATGGTGACACTACAAGTGTTTAGTAGGATGGTAGTTAATAGTCAAAATTGAAATTATTTTTGGGAAAATGACATTGAGTATTTTTTTAAAGTAATTTACAGAATGCGTATTTAGTTTATGGTGAGTAGGTGGTAATATTACAATGTTATAATAGTACAAATTGAGATTATCTTATAGGAAAAAAATACTGAGCATTTTTTTAAAGTAATATTATCGTACATAATTATAATATAATATAGGAGAAATAACAATGAGTATTTTTGATTACAGTATTTAGGTAAGGGTGAGTAGGTGGTTTTTGAGAAGAGTCTTAAAATGATTCTGAGACAAGGTTATTTTTGTATTTTCTGGTAATGAGTTCCAGAATCTGGGGCCCTGTATGTGCATTGAATTTTTACATAGGTTGCTATGGACGCGGGTACATCAAAATACATGTTACAGTCTAAGACTTGTAATATTATACATGTTACAGTATGTCACTTATAATATTATTCACGTTACAGTCTGACACTTGCAATATTATACAGTTACAGTCTGACACTTTTGTAATATACATGTTAGAGTCTGAATCTTGTATTAATATACATGTTACAGTCTGACACTTGTAATATTATACAAGTTACAGTCTAACACTTTGTTGCGAATTATTCCCTTGCCCGACTTTATATTTGAGTAGTATTCCAACTGCCTCATGTATGGTACTAGGATGCTGCTCTTTATTTTATTATATATATATATATATATATATATATATATATATATATATATATATATATATATATATATATATATATATAATAAAATAAAGAGCAACATCCTAGTACCATACATGGGCATATATATATATATATATATATATATATATATATATATATATATATATATATATATATATATATATATATATATATATATATATATATATAATAAAATAAAGAGCAACATCCTAGTACCATACATGAGGCAGTTGGAATATATATATATATATATATATATATATATATATATATATATATATATATATATATATATATATATATATATACAAAAAAACCACAATGAAAAAATAGAAGAATTCCAAGCGCTTTCGTGACTACTCACATTATCAAGTTCCTTGATAATGTGAGTAGTCCGAAGCCTTGAATTCTTCTATTTTTCATAGTGATTTTTTGCATATTTTGATATCACCTGTTTACTGTGATCTTTTTGCATATATATATATATATATATATATATATATATATATATATATATATATATATATATATATATATAATGTATATTTTTTTTTTTTTTTTACTATAGGGAGGTACCACGTCTAGAACTTTCTGGGGATCCTCATCCTCAGAGAAGACAATAAACGTACCTCAGGGAAAACTCGAGGTTCTCCCCGGAGCTGTTTGAATATTTTCTTCTCCTACCACCCCCTATATTATTATATGAATGCTTTATTAATAGACAGAATACATTGACAGAAAACATAAACATGAACATAAATACAATGGTACAATATATCAAAGATTATGAATCTACTCCAGCTCCACCGAAGCCGGACGCGAGCCAAGTATGCAGCATGCGTTTCCCCTCTGGTTGGCCACGCTGAGACGCTGCCCTTGGGTCCCTGGTGGTGTCGATGAGTCTGGAACCCAGTTCTTTAAGGAAACGTGTTGCATTTTTCCCCACGCTCCCAAGGTCTCTGATCCCACTGGGACAAATTTATACTGCTGGCTTATGTTCCTGTACTTGCCGATCTTGTACTCCTCCCTGTGGTCAGCAGCTCCTCCCTGTCGCCCGACACTGTGATGGATGTAGGTGTCAGCCAGTGTCGACACACAGGTATAATCCCATGCTAAGAGCTTGCCATTCTTCCAAGGATAGATGGTGATCCCGTTGGGGTGGTTTGCTGGGTTGTTGGTATTGTTGGCTGCTAGTGATAGGGGCTCTCTTCGGCTGGGCATCCTGCTGAAGCAAGGGTTCTCTTTATGATGTCGTTGACTTCATTGTGTCTTGCATTCCAGCCCTTGGTTTTGGAACAGTTTAGACCATGCAGACCATATTGGTCGGCTTGCGCATCGCCGCAAATACACGTATATTCCGTGTGAATTGGGGCAGCAAGGCGCAGAGCCACTGCAATGCGGAGGGTCTTAGGGTCGAGGCGTTTTCCCATTGCCGAAATGGGAACTGTTTGGAGGAAGTCCCCAGAGGTGTGCACTCACAGCTAGGAGTCGGGCAGTCTCCCTGTCTGATGTTACAGCCCTAAGCATGTTGGCAAGCATCTTTTCAGTGATGGGGCCGTCCCAGCTTGACTGTTTGTAGGTCAGTTCTGCACTAGGTTTTGGTGCTGGAGCAGCAAGAGTCTCCCATTCAGTGATGGCACTGGCATAGCTAGGGTCTTGTATTCCTGCTGAATCACTGAGGTTGTCCGGAAGAATTTGTTTTTTTAGTTCGTTTGATGCTATGGAAGAGGATAGAAAAGCTGGTAGGGCAATCTGGGAGGATTTGAGTACTCCCAGCCCCCAAGCCTGACTGGAAGTGAGGCTTGCAATTACTGTCCATCTTCGAGGGAGAGATTCAATACACTGTCTAGCATGGTCTTGAGGAGGAGTCATATTCCTTGAGTTTCGGACTGCTGAAGGCTGGGGGCATCTCAGGAAGTAGGTAAGTTTTGGGATTGACAGGCACCTGGTGAGTAGGTAGAAGTCATCATGTGTATCGATGTCTTTCATCCTGCCTTCCATCGTCCTGAGGTCTGAGATTTTTTTCTAGGACCTGATCGATGGCATTGGGCCCAAGAGGAGCAACGAGGAGAGTGCTGTTGGCTGGATCAATGGCTCGTGCCCCTGGTAAAACAGCACTAATGTTCTGGATCCTCTGTCGATTGGTAGAAACTATTTCACATTTTGTGGAGTTTAAAGATAGGCCCAGGCTCTTTCTCATGTCTTTAATTTTCCGGATGTCCTCTAGGAGAGATTCTGTGTGACAGCTAAGGTACCATCATCCAAGAACCAGATATTGAGCTCACTGGAGAGCGCTTCTGTGACTTCCTTGATGACCAGACAGAATAGAAAGGGGGCGAGAGGGTCCCCCTGTTGCACACCTCACACGAGTCAATTTCATGGTCCCCAAACAATAGTTTAGAAGTCACAGTATAACACGATTCTATGAAGGAATAGAGGGAAGGGAAGTGTCTAGAAACTGCTTGGAGAGCAGCATCCCTTCTGACTGAGTTGAAAGCATTGGCAAAGTCAATTTAATCAAGTCATTTATTTTTCATTGGACATGTTGTTGATGTATACTCGTGCTGCGTGGGCAGCTGCTTTACAGCCTTGTTGAACACCAAAACCGAGCTAAGTTGGTTTCAACATTGAGGCAGCCTCTTGACTTACCATTCTTATTGTAGCCTTGGCGACTAGGCGCCGAAGGGTGTTGCCCACTGCAATGGGCCTGATTCATCCATCCTTTTTCCGGAGAGCACACAGTGAGGCACCAAAGAAAAGGGTCCTAATGGCCTCTGGGACATTGCCAGCCAGGCACATATTGGAAAATTTGGTGAGTTCAGACAGCAACCTCTCTGAAACCTCACCAAGCGCTGGATTGAGCATTTGTTTTAAGTGTTGCGGCCTTAAACCGGTGAAACCTCCTGCTGAGCCCTTGGAAATGACAAAGCAGTTTTATACACATCAGCGTCCTGTAGGTTAAATGTTCTTCACCTGCTGCAATGTCAGGGATTATATATATATATATATATATATATATATATATATATATATATATATATATATATATATATATATATATGTATATGTTAATGCTAATTTTGTATTATATTATATTGTTTGTTAGGCGTTCATAATATTGTGATTTTCATGTAGTGGAAAGCACTAGTCACACTGCCGGTTACTAGTTCAGGTACTGGTCTGTCTAGCTCACTCACGTGACCTACCTGACGTCAGTTTACCGAACATGGGCAGTCGTCAGTAGGTTCACACACCCTCCTGACAAGGAGTAGGTTCTTACACTCCCTCCTTAGTAGGTTGAAGTTAACAACTTCTCTTACTAGAGGAGACAGTTCAGCGCCTTTCTGCTTATAGTAAAGGTCACCATCGCTTACTCTCTTTGAGAAGCCATTGGACTGGAGTTATACTCTAAAGACTATAGACGCTGTGAGATCTGGTCAAATTTTCATCATAAAGAAGTTTTCATCTGTTTAGAGACTTCTACTATTCTAGTCAACATTAATTGTCTCAAAAATGGAGACGTTATAACTTATTGTTCATGTTTATACTAAAGTCCCATTCAGTGAAGAATGAAAGTCGTGTTAATTTATAAGTTGTGTTTAAGACTGAATACAAAATAACTAAGAAAAAGGTACGCAAGAAATACATTAAGTAAATAACGTGGTCTACATTATATTAAAATTATATTTTATCAAAGTCTTTTCGACCTCCTGACTGATTTAAATCATATCCTCAGAATAAAGTTGTTATTACGATATTACTGGCGTATAAATTCTCCTTCCCCTAGACTAACATTGCATATCACAAATAAAGAATATCGTAATAAATGGGCATCTGCTGTCCGGGAGATTGAACTTTGTATAATAACACCTTAAAAAACGCAAACTTATAAAATAATAGTTAAGAGACCTAAAGTTAGAGTATGGCAATCTGTTTAGAGAAATCTCTAGAACGGAAGTTGCTAACTGAGTGTTAATATTGACTCCCAGCAGGATGGCTACTGATGTTTGGCTCTCAATTACCACTCACCCAGAAGACAAGCAACTACAGGGTATATGGAACTGTCTCTCTTCCCCATTGCTATTGGTATGGGCGACACCATTACTGGGCGAGTGAAAGGATTGATTTTGGCAGGTTCTTGGTACGTGCCTCCCTATACCTTTGGAGCTCTGAAGATTGACTGTTGTCTCCTTCTCGGGTGTCGGAGCTGCCAAGAACATCCACACGACGGGAGACAGCATGGTCGGTGCTGTTGTTTGCGCCCTAGAAAGACCAAGAACCTTTCAGTCATTGTGTGAGTCACTGCTGTCCTGGGACGAAGTATATCATTCTAGTTGGTACTGTATATTGAAAGGATACAAGTTAAGTGATACAGTTTCGAACAGAACCTACTCTGGTTCCTTAATGTTCGCTGCAGATTGAGGTGGACTTTACTACTGTTCTGCAGCTTTGTTGTTGACATTGTTGGTTCAGCTGCTGCTCTAGCTGATACTGCTGGTGTCTCTCTTATTGTGCAATTTCTGTACATAGAAATCTTTGGTAGAGCTATTGGTCTCATTGGTCTTATTGTCGACATATTGAAGACATCGAATGCTAAGATGAGAAACAAGACTCGTATTTGTCCAATCTTTTATGGAAACAAAATGTGTTTTGTGAGATTGTGTTGTCTCCTATGGTCCTCCGGAACAATGTGTGGGAGATTAGGCAAAAACTGTAAGTGCTACTCTTGGAGAGAGAGAGAACTTACGGGTGACTCTACAAGTCACGTGTGACACCACAGAATTCTTAAAGGAATTTGCCTAAGGACGTAAAAGTTGTCAAACTACTGTCACGTGAAGAGACATTAACGTTACTCTTCACAGGATGTTTACGCCGGGGAGTCACTGTTTGGCGTCGGACTTGTCAGAGGGATTCATGCAAGCGACATGTGCTTTCTCGTATTGTTTTTCTCATGTGTGATTCAGCGATTGTCTTCCTGTCTGTGTTACTGTCTGAGTCGTTGCTTCAGCAACTTGTGTTGTGGCTCAGCTGAGAGGAGCATACAGGAGCGGCTCGTCTGAACCTCAAGACATCCTTTGAAAACGACGGTTTTCGCCACATTGTCTCGTGCTGCTGCATCTTTTCTTCTGAGAGTCTCGCCAAGAACTCACTTCATCGTCTGGAAGAAGTTGTTTTGAAGGTACACCCTCCAGCAGACGGACATGAGAAGAGACGCGACGGACACTTCAGGAAGAGCCAGACGCTCTCCGTCTTCTTTAAGACGTAGGTGTTCTTGATGCTTGGGGAAAGGTTTTACTCCCATCATACACTTCTGTCACACTAGCCCGACAAGTTAGTCCCTGAGCAGAAGTCTGCTTACACTTCCGCTAGACTGATAATAATGGTTGAAACGGTCGACTTATGGACTATGCCTTCCAGTACATTAAGGACAATGCTTGGATTGATACCGGAGATACACCCCATATGAAGCTGTGGATGACAAATGTTGGAATAACCCATGCAAGTCTGGGAGAAAATTTTAGAAAGGACTTAATTTTAGATGAGTTCTTGCTAATTGTGCAGTTTTACCTAATCGGCACGACAAAATATATATATATATATATATATATATATATATATATATATATATATATATATATATATATAGGTAAAACTGGTCCCACCCACACCATGTCACAAGAAGTGCTGGGTTCCCAGGAATCTCCACGACAGAGCCAACGCCTTGGAACCCGTCCACGAGGCATCTGCCAGGTGTGCCATAGGGAATGTGCACTCAATCCCTCTACTGGCAACATCCGTGCACACAATGGATGTCTAGGCTCCAGGAGGGCTCCAAATGGGAACAGCCAACAGACCCTCCCAGCAGACAGAGCTGACAGCCACCCTGACTTCACCTCTGCAGAGGACCTAAAAGCTGCAATCAAATTAACATCCACCAGGACGCTGACACACATCCCCAAAGCAGCTCGCCATCAAGCTGCCAGCAAATTCGCTGACCTCTTGAAGAAAGTCAACGATGCTCCTGCAAACAATGGATCCTGGCACAACCTACTGCTTTTTGGCAATGCCTGTTTGGCTGTCCCACCAAGGAGGGACAAGTCACTAGCTACATCTGTTATCAAGGCAATAAATGCATTCCCTAGAGATGACAACCTTGTCCGTATCCCCTCCAGGGCGTCAAACACCCGCCAGGCAAATGTCAACAACAGGACACCTGACGCCTCAAAAATCAGGGCCCACATTAGCAGAAAAATAGAAGAGGGTAATACTATCGGAGCACTGAGGCTTATAACCAGTGAGGATACCATCGCTCCTAAGGATATCATTACAGCACAAGCCCTGAAGGACAAACATCCACCCAGGGCTCCCAGTATCAACATTGGCCCCCTTGACATTCCAGCAGGGGAAGAACATTTAACCTTACGGGACGCCGATGTGTATAAAGCTGCTATGTCTTTCCCACAGGGCTCAGCAGGAGGTTTCACTGGTTTAAGGCCACAACACTTAAAACAAATGCTCAACCCAGGTCTTGGTGAGGTCTCTGAGAGATTGTTGTCTGAACTCACCAAATTTTCCAATTGGTGCCTGGCTGGTAGTGTCCCACAGGCCATTAGACCCCTTTTCTTTGGTGCCTCACTGTGTGCCCTCCGGAAAAAGGATGGAGGAATCAGGCCCATTGCAGTGGGAAACACCCTTCGGCGCCTAGTTGCCAAGGCTGCAGTACGAAGGGTGAGTCAAGATGCTGCCTCAATGTTAAAACCAACTCAGCTCGGTTTTGGTGTTCAACAAGGCTGTGAAGCAGCTGCCCATGCAGCCCGAGTATACATCAACAACATGTCCAATGAAAAAGCTTTAATCAAATTGGACTTTGCCAATGCTTTCAACTCAGTCAGAAGGGATGCTGCTCTCCAAGCAGTTTCTAGGCACTTTCCTTCCCTCTATCCTTTCATAGAATCGTGTTACAGTGTGGCTTCTAAACTTTTGTTTGGGGACCATGAAATTGACTCGTGTGAGGGTGTGCAACAGGGGGACCCTCTTGCTCCATTTCTATTCTGTCTAGCCATCAAGGATGTCACAGAAGCATTGTCCAGTGAGCTCAATATCTGGTTCTTGGATGATGGCACCCTAGCTGGCACTGCACAATCTCTCCTAGGAGACATCAGGAAAATTAAAGATATGGTAGGTAGCCAGGGCCTATCTTTAAACCCCACCAAATGTGAGATAGTTTCCACCAATCCACAGATGATCCAGGACATTAGGGCTGTTTTACCAGGGGCACGAGCCAGCGATCCAGCCAACAGCACTCTCCTTGGTGCTCCTCTTGGGCCCAATGCCATCGATCTGGTCCTGGAAAAAAAAATCTCCGACCTCAGGACGATGGAAGGTAGGATGAAAGACATCGATACACATGATGCCTTCTACTTACTCACCAGGTGCCTGTCAATCCCAAAACTTACATACTTCCTGAGATGCTCCCCAGCCTTCAACAGCCCGAAACTCGAGGAATACGACTCTCTCCTCAAGACCATGCTAGAGAGTGTATTGAATCTTTCCCTCGATGATGGACAGTGGTTGCAAGCCTCACTTCCAGTCAGACTTGGGGGGCTGGGAGTACGCAAATCCTCCCAGATTGCCCTACCAGCCTTCTTATCCTCTTCCATAGCATCAAATGAGCTAATAAAACAAATTCTTCCAGACAACCTCAGTGATTCAGCAGGAATACAGGACCCTAGCTACACCATTGCCATCACTGAATGGGAGACTCTTGCTGCTCCAACACCAAAACCTAGTGAAGAACTGGCCTACAAACAGTCAAGCTGGGACGGCCCCATCGCTGAAAAGATACTTCAATATGCTCAGGGCCGTAACATCAGACAGGGAGACTGCCGTCTCCTAGCTGTGAGTGCACATCACTCTGGGGACTTCCTCCAAACAGTTCCCATTTCGGCCATGGGAACACGCCTGGACCCTAAGACCCTTCGTATTGCAGTGGCTCTGCGCCTTGCTGCCCTATTCACACGGAATATACGTGTATTTGCAGCGATGCAAGCCGACCAATATGGTCTACATGGTCTTAACTGTTCTAAAACCAAGGGTTGGCATGCAAGACACAATGAGGTCAACGACATCATAAAGAGAACCCTTGCTACAGCTGGATGCCCAGCCGAGAGAGAGCCTCGATCACTAGCAGCCAACAACGCCCACAACCCAGCAAACCGCCCCGACGGGATCACCATCTATCCTTGGAAGAATGGCAAGCTCTTAGCATGGGATTATACCTGTGTGTCGACACTGGCTGACACCTACATCCATCACAGTGTTGGGCGACAGGGAGGAGCTGCTGACCACAGAGAGGAGTACAAGATCGGCAAGTACAGGGACATAAGCCAACAGTATAAATTTGTCCCAGTGGGATCAGAGACCTTGGGAGCGTGGGGAAAGAGTGCAACACGTTTCCTTAAGGAGCTGGGTTCCAGACTCATCGACACCACCAGGGACCCAAGGGCAGCCACGTTCATGTTCCAGCGTCTCAGCGTGGCCATCCAGAGGGAAACGCATGCTGCATACTTGGCTGCAGTCCGGCTTCGGAGGAACTGGAGGAGATTCATAATCTTTGACATATTGTACCATTGTATTCATGTTTGTGTTTTCTATAAATGTATTCTGTCTATTAATAAAGCATTTATATGCATGTATGTGTGTATATAGGATGGGGTGGTAGGAGAAGTGGAATATTCAAATGGCTTCAGAAAGAAATCCAAATATTCTTCCTTGAAGCCTTTTTATCCACTTCTCCGAGGCTATGGGTCCCACAATTTGCACTAGAGGGGACCCCATCCTATATATATAATATATATATATATATATATATATATATATATATATATATATATATATATATATATATATATATATATATATATGCTTCAGAAAGAAATCTAAATATTCTTCCTTGAAGCCTTTTTATCCACTTCTCCGAGGCAATGGGTCCCACAATTTACACCAGACGTGGACCCCATAATATATATATATATATATATATATATATATATATATATATATATATATATATATATAGTGTCGGTTAATCTAAGTTTGTCCACGTCCTCCTTCCCTTTCCTGACTACTTTTCCATTATTCTCTCCCTTTTTCTTTCTCATCTTCTCTCTTAATTATCTTCTCCCTATCTCTTTATTTTCCTCTCAATGTCTCTTCGTTTTACTCTCCCTGTTTGCTCCTCATTATCCTCTCCCTGTTACCTCCCCTTCCTCTCTCGGTCTCTTTCTAATCTTTCTTTCAGTGATTCCTTCCCATGTTCCTCTCTCTGTCTTGCCTTCACATACTCCATGCCTGCACCCCCTCCCCATCCATCTTCCCCTCCACCCTCTGGCTCAGCCAGTGGCATCCAACCCTCCTCGCTAAGATTGAATATTTGGCAACGGATTTTTACACGCTATTTGGCTATAATGCGATTATTGCGTGACATTTTGACAGCATGATGAGGGTTTGCTTCTGGTGTTTAATTGTCACTCTACCTCACGGGGAACGCAGCTCTCAGCTGGTAGGTAGGACGGAGGTTAGGGTGGCAGCATGGCTCTCAGCTGGTAGGTAGAAGAGAATGGATAAGGAGTAGATGTCTAAACTTGTCGGTATTAGCTAAAGATTGTAATGTACAATTCCCAGATTGTCGGTAGGATGGTTTTAGGGGTATGGAGCTATTGCACTTCGTTAGTAAGTATGTAATTAAGTTTTTTATTTATGTATTTTACATAATTTGAAAGTTTTACAATGATTTTATATATTCACTGATGTAGAATTTAACCCAGAATATCCCAATAATGTCAAACAATGAAAACAAAAATGCCTTAATTTCCAGTGGGTTCATCCGGATCTCGAACGGTGCCAAAAATTATTGCAAAACGATGAACATCTCCAGAAACGAAGATGCTGAGAATCATTTGTTACTGTTTCTTCAAACACCATCGTACAATACACAGGGAGTTTCAATATCTCTGAAGTTGCGGTTCATTTTAACCTTAAAACGCCAAGACACAGCAATCAAATAACTTACATTACCACTAACAAGCCACTCCCACATTTGCCTGACAACCACAACTACCACCACCACCACCACCACAACCACTACTACTATTGCTACAACTTCTTTACTGCACTTCAAACATGACCACAACTTCCACGGCAGTCAAGGTAAATTACATCACTAGCAAGCCCCGCCCACGCTAATGCAACCATTACTACCACTTCTTAACACCACTATACTTCAACCTGTCTGAGTCCCCTGATCAAGTCTCTTGTCTTATCTCTGTATTAGACTGATGAAGCCCCTGGAGGGCGAAACGTCTATAAAATAAAGATAGTACTAAGTTGTTGCACGTACAGTATGTCTTATTCACTAGTACTGTTATTATTATTGACATTAATAATAACAGTACTGTTGAATATTATTATTATTATTATTATTATTATTATTATTATAATCATAAAAATAATATAATTATTTTATTATTATTATAATTATTATTATAATCATAAAAATAATATAATTATTTTATTATTATTATTATTAGTATTATTGTTATTGTAATTATATTATTATTATTTTGAATTCTCTTTAACACCAACATCTCTATTACTACCAATTATTTTTCCACTACTTATTAATCTTCTTGACAAGGTCTAAAAAGAGCCGTTAAGAACAGACGGCCAGTGAGGCAGAGAGGTTACTTGAGCCATTAATATGGCACGTCGAGGCAGAGGTCAGATCGTGTTGGGTACGTACACCCACAGTCAGCTGCTGCTGTTTGACTTACATAATGGAATCACAAGCTTGTCATGTTTACCTGTCATTTTGTGTCACACAGGAGTAGCTGCATGCACGAGGTGATGAAGCCTTTCAGTCTGCCTCTAATGTCAGCATTTGTTAGAAGTTCAAAAGTTTCGTTACAGCAGCGTTGGCATTGTTACCCGAGGGAGCTGCTAGAGAGGGATGGGGGGATTCGATCAACCAGAGAAAAATGAAAGGAGGAAGAGGAATAAAGATAAATATTATTTTATATATAAAGAACTTAAATTTCCATAAGTGTTTTATATAATTTATTTCTGTTTTGTTTTTTAAATGAGATGGATATGTGGTATGGATACAACTGTGCTTGCTTAATCAGCGAGCGGGTTAGTTCCCGTCAGGAGATATGCTCCACTACCATTTCCTCCGGCTTTTTAATACGAAAAACACATAAAATAAACAAACGATGCGAGGAGTGCAAAGGAGGGTAAAATGGAGATATAGTGAGAAGAAAATAGAGGCATTATGCGTGTTAGATTAATACAGCATTGAAATTCCCACGAATGAGGACATTTCCTTGTCATTAAAAACCAAATAAACTGCTTAGCTCTTGGTTCATGGGCTCTAGAAGACAGAAGCCACGCAGTCAATGTCCAAGAAATCTTCTACACTAATTAAAGGTGATTCAGCTTCAGGGAAAGGGAAGACTTGGAAAACAAGAGAAAATATTAGAAACGACAGAAGCACAAAATGCAAGCAAGAGCCTCAATATCCTTCGTGTATATTATATATATATATATATATATATATATATATATATATATATATATATATATATATATATATATATATATATATTATTCAGACGGGCCTAAATATGCCCATATTTGCTAAACTCTTACGAGTAAGAAAACAAATAAATGAAAAGTAAAAGCGTGTTAAAACAAAAACAGTGTATTACCAGAGGAGGAATGTTTTGTGCGTCACACACGAAGCTGGTGGTACTAATGTCAATCCGGTTTTCCTTATTTCCTTACTAACTCTTCTCATTTCTGATGCGGATTTTGCATGCAACAAGCAAAGTTTAATTGTTCGCTGGGTAATAATCTTAACACAGTTTTCTGCAGCCACCGCTGGCCGATTATTAATGACAGAATAAATTTACACGAAGGATATTGAGGCTCTTGCTTGCATTTTATGCTTCTGTCGTTTCTCTGTATTTTCTCTTGTTTTCCAAGTCCTCCCTTTCCCGAAGCTGAATCACCTTTAATTAGTGTAGAAGATTTCTTGGATATTTTCTGCGTGGCTTCTGTCTTCTAGAGCCCATGAACGAAGAGCCAATTTATATATATATATATATATATATATATATATATATATATATATATATATATATATATATATATATATATATATATATATATATATATATATATATATATATATATATATATATATATATATATTGAGCCAATTCTAACTTATATTTCCATTTATTACGTTAGCTACAAATACAGTACTCTCCCTACCAAAGATCACCAGGAATATTACTCATCGCTAGGAGTTCAGCCGCTGACTTGATCATTAATGTTACAAGGACGACATTACCGAGGCTGACAATTTAGGTTACCTTGAGAAGCCATTCATCAGTATACTGAAATGTTGCAGCACACGCCAGCCACACCTCTGAGTACAGCCACTGGCCTTCACGGTGGAAGCAGCGCAGCCAGAGGCGGCCCCACAGGCACTTTCAAGAAGGTGCCAACATGGTGAAGGGCTTTTGGCAAGAGGAATCAGATACCATCCCTTTAGATTTAACCTGATTTCTTCCGACTCCCAAAAGCTGCATGACCCGTATGAGTTTAGCGCCTCCTATAAAAATATTAATAATAATAATAATCATAATAATAAAAATAATTATAAACAAAAAGGTAAAATACCGTGACTCGAACAATACACAAATAATAATAATAATAATAATAATAATAATAATAATAATAATAATAATAATAATAATAATAATAATAATAATAATCCCCACTACCACTTCCTCACCAGAAAAGTTTACATTACATACCTTAGTTGTTTTGTGTTCCAGGGCGGTGCAGGGGTAAGTCTTACTCTGCAGTGTTTACTTTGATTACTTTATTATGCACTCCATACGTATCTTGCGGCCGCTAGAGAAAACATTACCGAGTAACATATTTGCCCCAGTTGGTGGTAAGTGTCCAGTTGATAATCATTTCCCAGCTGTAGCAGTGATATAGGTAGTACTCTAAATTCTCATAAAACTTGCATTGATCAGCTACATTTGACTGTTTCCCTTTACGAATACAGATGTCGGTTTATATTAAGAGTGGATTTCTGAATTATAATAGTGTACGTGACTGTTGTTCGTGTACGTGCGTTCACGCGTGTCGCGCGCTGGTATATTGTTTGTGAACGCTAGTTTCTGTGTGTGTGCGTGTCTATTGTTTGTGTATCTATAGTGTTTATGTGTGTGTGTATTGTTTGTACGACAGGCCTTCTTATGTCTACGTGTTCATTCTTTGCGTACATGAGTTCATGTGTATTCGCGTGTCTATTATTTGTGCAAATGTGTACCCGAGCGTTTTTTTTTCTCCAACCCAAAAAAGAAATATATTTCAAAACCGGAGCATGAAGCTCCTAATCTTGCCAACGATCACAGGTACAACCAGCGGTTGTTTAAACCGAAAGATTTAGGTGAATCAATATCCACCCAGCTTGGTCAAATAACTTTTTATGTACACAAACGTACGTTGTATATAAAGAACAAAAAGGCTCAATACAGTGAGTGGAACAATGCACAAATAACCAGCGCACAGGAAGAGTAGCTTAAGACAAAGTGTGACTTTGTTAATGGTCCAAGTGGGACTGAAACGTCGTCGTAAGCTCCTCTCTTGTATGTGCGGGTTATTTGTATGCATTGTGCATTCTATATATAAAAATATTGAATTTATATTCAGTCTAAGAGAGCATAAAGAATTCTCGCACTTAGAGAATCTTCTGCAGATTAAAAGAAAAATCCCTAAGAGCATAACTGGCCATTGTCTGTTAAATTGTATTTACGCAACCCATCCACCTTTTTGACTATGGACAAAAATTATGTTTTTTTACAAGAACTTTGTTTTTGAGTTTATGATTTAATTGCCTCTACGTGTTTGTTACGCCCTTGCCGATAAACCCAACAGATGCGGTAAAAAATGTGTATTTTGGCTTTTTCACATAACAATATATTATCTGTATCTTCATTAATAGCTAAAATAAAGGTATTCTGCTTTATAATATTATCTGGCCATGAGTTAATTAGCTGTGTTAATAGGTAGGAAATGTTTTATCAATTCGAATGTCTGTCTGTCAACAAGCCTTACCTGAATCAGTTCATACCCACCTCTGGTCGAGGAAGTGTTTCGTATATTGGAGCTTGGTCGTAAAACTCCGACTGAGAGTACTTAGAGATCCAAGGAACTTTAGACGGCCCCTTGGACAGATGTTTCGGGCTGAGAGGCGGTTGAAGAGTTAGCTGTATTTGAAAAGCTATGAAAATAGTGAATGGATCTAACCGTTATATGTTTAATTGAAATTAATGGGAAAATAGAATAGTTGGAGATTTCTCTAAGAACTCTTTTATATGTATTAGTGTTGTGTTAAAGTTAATTCGGTTTATGTTAAGATGAGTGGAGTGGATACTCTCCTATCATATTAAGCTCTTAGGAACTAACATATTTGATGTATATTCCTACAGACTTATTGTTGCTGAGTCTAGAGAAGTGTTAACATTGGCTGTGCCGAATATAATTATTTAACTTGACCCAACCGGTGTCCTAATTGATTATCATTTAAGAATGATAGATGTTTTCACTCATATTAGCTACTAAATGAGTTCCTTGTTTTAATAGTTAATGTATTAATGAAATAATGGAAACAGTGTGATTATTAAGAAACTTAATAAAACCCAAAGAGAAGCTATAAAGGTTCATTCTTCCTAAGAAATGACAAAACCAAATGATTCCTTTTAGAAAAAGACCTACCTGTTTTTTTCGCTTGTTACAGGAAGGGTCATAACAGGCATAAATAGGCCCTGACGTAAGTGTTTCCCCGTCTTTTGTTGCATTGACGGAAAAATTATAAGTAAGGAACGATGAGTACACAGAGAGAACTAAATAAGTGTTAGTGTTAACGGACCACGACTCTTCAACTCCCTCCCATCATGTATAACAGGGATTACCAACAAACTCGAGTGACTCCTCAAACAGTTCCTGATCAGCCTGGTTATGGTGCCTATGCTGGGCTACGGGCGGCCGGCACTAGTAGCTTGATCAATCAGGTCAGCAACCAGGAGACCTGGTCTGGAACCGGGCAGAGGTCATCTCTGGAAGCGACTCCAGGTAAACATTCCACTCCGTTAGGCAGTTTTCATTTGATTTTAATTAAGTTATTTTAATTTACGTTAACCTAACATTAACGAACTTTAATTAATCTAACCTAACCTAACCATACCAAACCTTCTTTCTTTTAAACTAGCATAAAATATACATGGAGAAATCTGACTGAATTCGTATAGTAAATGTATAATTGTTTTCTTAGGACTTCAGGTTGCTACACTGAAGATCTCACAAACAAAACATGTTTATCCAAACTATTCTGATAGTTTATCTACACTATTCGCTAGTTTATCTACACTATTCTGATAGTTTATTCTACACTATTCTGATTTATTTAAAATTCATCCGTCTTTCAAGTCAGACAAGGGGACCATGACCGGAAGATAACTAAAATTCTCTATAGTAAAACATTATTTTCAGCATGTTTCAGGGATGTTCTTCCACATAATTTACAGGTTTTTGGTGTCAGACGAATGTCTGGTCGGTACGTCGAAGCAGTTAAATGTTTTTCGTGCGACCTCAAAACACGGTCGAGAAGACTTAAGAGGCGTGATTTGTCTTCCTGTTTCTTGGTACTGTTTCTGTTTGTGTTGTTAAGAAGCTGTGATATGTCTGAAATAGAACTTCATATCTTCACACACTTCCACGTCATTTTCCATAAAAGGTCGCCTTTCTTCTTCGGGTTTGCTACTAAACCTTTCTGTTTTGTCTTTTATTATATATATGTTTTGTAGCTTTGCTTCGTTTTCGTTTGGTTCCTACGTTACTTCCGAATTACTTTGCTCCGCTCGCCTTATACTGATAGTTATTTCCTATTGTTAATCGAAATGTACGTAAATAAAGTCAATCTACACTTCGTTAATTATTTGCCAGAAAATCTGCCTTAGAATATTTCTCCTATCTGTTGCTAGCCTTGCAACATTGCATAGCTCCTGACGACTCACGGAGATTGCGAAAGATCTTGAGCTAAAGATTACCATCCCCACGTGGCTTGTTCTGCATACACTATTATAAATATTGAACTTGTAGCGTTTTAATTTTTTTTTTGCTTATTATATATGCACGAATGTTACTTCAGTTATTATAAATAATAGTTACTTTATTCTTCTGTCCTGTAACCTACATTAATTATGCAATAGTTTATTGTTTATGGGATATGCTATTGATCGTGCAATACGTAATTATCAGTTTTGTAATTTATTAATAATTGATAATAAATTTAATATTAAATCATTATCCGCACGTAATTGATCATGCCATATTTCATCGATTATGCAGAAATAGATCGTTGATCATAAAAAAAACACATGTCACTGATCACACAATAACTGGTCATTGGTCATACAATAACTAGTCATTGATCATGTAATAACTTCCTGATCATACAATAACTGGTTATTGATCATACAATAACTGGTTACTGATCATACAATAACTGGTTATTGATCATACAATAACTGGTTACTGATCATACAATAACTGATCATTGATCACACAATAACTAGTCACTGATGAACTTAGTTTGATGGATTCGTTGTTTGCAAATTTCGCAGAAAAGTTTCCATGATGATGTCCTCCCACGCCACACTACCCTACAAACTAAGCCACTGAGTTTGCAAAATGTTCTGCGTGTAATCTTACTGGTGTACCCAAGAAATCGTGGATTTCTCATTTATTGCTTACACAACGATTTCTCAAACTCTATCATAAATTAAACATTTTAAGTCGCTTTCTGTGCTGTTATACCAACAATTACTTAAGAAAATTAATAATAATTTAATATATGCAAATTGAATCATTTGTATTCACAACAACCGTACAGTCTATAAGAGTCTGCATTACCATACTGTTTCATGCCTTGTTGAGCACAGGAAGTCTTCTGGGAGTCCAGCGTGTAAGTTCACAAAAGCTTGACATATATTGAGCACATTACACTTGGTGACCATGGATAAGGTCACAACATGTGGGGTGTTGGCGATGAACTTGGCCGCTTGGGTTATCGTGTACACCGTCACTGATTTAATGTGAGTGTACTGGGTGTAAATCAGCTGTAAACGTGTATTTGTAAGTTAGAACGTGTCCATTCTTCCCCCTCTACGACTTATTGCAAGGAACATGCACTAGCTTTTGTATTCTTTACCCGTAGCTGTTTTTTTGTGTATGTGTGCAATGTGTGTGTGTTTGTGTGTGGTGTAATTATAAGGGAGAATGCAGAAGCAGAGCAGAGCTTGAGTGTCTTGCCTTTTTATTAATGTATCTTAATTGTTTTTAAATTTTCCAATTGAGTTGCACAAGCAGGTTTCTCCAGGAGCAAGTCCACTCCTCAACCACTCTTCTTTCTTCAATCATTTGCTCTCCGCATCTTCAGCAATTTTACATTGTGTCCTCTCGTCTTTAAGGTCCTTCTTTACAAGAGATGTTCTTTACCTGTTTCTTCATATTTTCTCATAAACCATCATATTAAATGTTAATACAGGGAAAATTTAGCGTTTACAGTTTTGGGGCCCCTATACTTGTAAAATTCTGAACTCATAGTGACGCGTCAGCTACTGGTACCACTAGTTGGTTTCAACCCTTTTAGTCTCTCATAAACCATTTTTTAAACAATGTATGGGGTACGATTACCCTTGCCACCTCCCAACCTCATTCCATTGTTCACAATTACTCTTCAGTAATAAACTCTTCGTGGTATCACAGTTCTTTATTTAGTGTTCATAGCATTTTTTTTTCCCATTATTTTGGTCCCCCCTTAGAAAACAGTCTGTCTTCTGCCTTGTCCTCCTGAGGAGCATTCTGAAATCGTGACCATGTCTTTCATCGTAACTCTTTTACCTTACCTCCAGACCAAGTGTGTTAGTCAACTACAGCATTTTTAAAGTTTCCATATAATGTGACTTGGGTGAGAGATTCCCTGCATGTAGAAGCCCACTGACAAAAATACCAGTTTGTTTTGCACAGCGCTCTAATTGTTTTCCCTATTTCCAGTCAGTTTTTCTGAGTTTTCCCCCCTGTTGTGTTCTGATTTCCTCAGTCATTGACTGGTTTTATCCCCCGCTACTATTAGTTAGTTAGTTCAGACCCCAGGTAAAGACCCACTAGGGGCGAGGGGGAAGGGGGACAGAAGAAAATAGCCCCTGAGAGGAAGAGCTGAAGTAGAAAGAAAGAGTCAGGGCTAAACCCAACAGTCAACTACTTATGGCGCTACTATTATTACAGCAGCAAATAATTTGGGCATTAGCCTTAACTGAGATTTTTGTACTTAGTCCCCCCTATATTACTATTATTTTATAAAGGAAAGACATACGGTGACTGGGAAACGTTTTTTTATATATATATATATATATATATATATATATATATATATATATATATATATATATATATATATATATATTGTGCCAATTTG
>WNWK01021307.1:0-34268 GCA_009830355.1 Cherax destructor | reverse complement strand
TTCGCAGAACAGGCAAAATATTCACAAACACTAATCTCATGCCGAAGGAGACTCGAACCTACGAACGTTGTAACAAGGTACGTAGTGCTATACCACCGTACAAAACTGGTGCCTTGGATCAAAATGTATAGCATTAGCTGGAGGCCAAGGTATTGGACCAGTGTGGTACGGTGGTATATCACTGCGTACCTTGTTCCAAGGTTCGTAGGTTCAAGTCTCCTTCAGCCTTAGAGTAGTGTTTGTGAATATTTCACCTGTTCTGCGAATTCTAAACATAGCTAAAACAGCAATAACAGCAGAAAAGTTGTAAAAGCACCAAACATAATGAACAATGGCTCATTTGAAAAGTGGGAGCTGTATATGTAGGTCCCTCCTGTACTAGGAATTTTTTTGTCACAGAGTGGTAGATTAATGGAACAACTTACAAGAGTACAGTGGTCCCTCGGTTTTCGTGTTTAATCCGTTCCAGAGGGAGGCACTAAAACTGAAACATACGAAAACTGAAACCATTTTCCCCATAAGAAATAATGGAAATTCAATTAATCCGTTCCAGAAACCCAGAAGTTTGGAAAATTTTTTTTTGGGGGGCCTTAAAGATAGATTTACATGCACAAATGAATGAAATGAATGTGGCACTTACCCTTACTGAAGACTGATGTTGCTGGATGGAAGAGAGATAGGAGGAGAGGGTAGAGTCCCTAATTTTTGGAAGGGAATCCTCCATAAGGACTCTAGGTACCAAGTCCTCATCTGGGGTCACTTCCTTTCTTTGTCTTTTAATCCCACTAGGACCAGCTTGAGAGTCACTGCACACCTGTGGCACTAAATATCTCTCCAGACAGCTCTGTGTCTGGCGTCTCTTTAAAATGTCCCTAAAATGGGAAAACAGATTGTCATTGAACATGTTGATGAGACGGATTCCAACATCTTTGTCAGGGTGATGTTCCTCCACAAATGATTGCACCCTACTCCACATTGCACAAATCTCCTTAATCTCTGAAGAAGGCACCTTACATCTCTCTTCCTCCACTGAAGCAATTTCCTCAGATCTGTTTTGTTGTTGTTGCAGCTCAAGCTCTTGCAGCTCTTCAGTGGTTAGATCTTCATTATGGTCCTCCACCAACTCTTCCACATCCTCTCCATTCACATCCAACCCCATGGAAGTCCCCAATTCCACAATATTTTCCACAACTTCCATAGGCTCCTCAGGGTTAGCTTCAAACCCTTCAAAATCCCTATCTGGGACACAATCTGGCCACAACTTTCTCCAAGCAGAGTTCATCGTCCTGGAGGTCACTCCCTGCCAAGCTTTATCTATAAGGCCTATGCAATGGAAGATATCAAGTGACCCTTCCAGAACTCTTTTAGGGTCAATTTAGTGTCATTGGTCACATCAAAACACCTTTGAAACATTGCTTTGGTGTACAGTTTTTGAAGTTTGAAATGACCTGCTGGTCCATGGGCTGGAGGAGAGGAGTGGTGTTAGGAGGCAAGAACTTCACTTTTACAAATCTGAAATCCTTAGACATTTGGTCGTCCAAGTCTTGAGGATGACCAGGAGCATTGTCCATTACCAGGAGGCACTTAAGTGGCAATTTATTCTCCAATAAATATTTCTTCACACTGGGGCCAAACACTTGATTAAACCATTCCAGGAAAATTTCCCTAGTGACCCATGCCTTAGCATTAGACTTCCAAAACACACACAATTTACTCTTGTCAACACTGTAGTCCCTGAACACTGGGATTTTCAGAGTGATACACGAGTAAAGGCTTCACTTTGAAATCCCCACTAGCGTTACCACACAACATTAGAGTTAAGCTGTCTTTCATAAGCTTGTGTCCTCGCATTGCCTTTTCCTCCTGCGTGATGTAGGTCCTCCTTGGCATTTTCTTCCAAAAGAGGCCTGTTTTGTCACAATTAAACACTTGTTGGGGTTTGAAATTTTCAGCCTCTACATATTTTTTAAAGTCGCGCACAAATTTTTCAGCCCCATCTTTATCTGAACTGGCACCCTCACCATGCCTTACAACACTGTGTATGCCAGTTTGCCTCTTAAATTTTTCGAACCAGCCTTTGCTGGCCTTAAATTCATCAACATCAACATCACTGGTTCCAGGCATTTTTTTGACAAGATCGGCATGCAACTGCCTTGCTTTTTCACGTATGATGGATTGCACAATACCATCACCTGCTAGCAGTTTTTGGTTTATCCACAGCAACAACAATTTCTCCATATTTTCTATTGTTTGTGATCTCTGTTTGGTTATTGTATTCACCCCTTTCGCAACATTAGCTTCAGTGATTGCTTTTCTCTTATACACAATGGAACCGATGGTTGTTGGGGCTTTCTTGTATATCCTGGCGAGCTCGGCAATACATACACCACTATCATATTTTTCTATTATTTCTTTCTTCAGTTCTACGGTGTTCCTCACTTTCTTTACCAAAGAAGTGGCACTAGGAGCTTTCTTTGGGCCCATGGTAGCTTATTTAGTAGTCACACACAATAATCAAGGCCCAAAAACAATGAATTGTTAATAAATATTTTGTATAAACTCCTGGGGTGATGTTCACTCAAGCGTAAACAATGCTAGACTGCGTGGCAATGTGCGTGGGAGGTGCGTGGGTGGTGGCCTACGGCCTTTGTATGTGCGCGGCACTGGTGGACAGGTTCCGGACCGAGCACGAAAACGGAGGGAACACACGAAAACAGAGGGCAATTTTCCACGAAAAAACTACACGAAAACTGAAATACACGAAAACAGAGATACACGAAAACCGAGGGACCACTGTATATAATAAATGCTGCAACTATTGGAAATTTGAAAAAATTATAAGATGAATAAGTTATGGAAGACAGAACATCACAAGCATAACTCTGTTCCTGTAGCTGCAAATAGGTAATTACTAATAGATAATTACACTAGGTGAGCGACATTAGGAACACAACAAACATTTGAAAAACAATTGGTTTTGGGTACACTACTTGTCAGAGCATCCATGGTACATTTGAACTACCCAGCTCAACACTTGAGCTTACAAGTCATTGCATTGCCTTGTATAAAAAACTGCATGCCTATCACAATAAGAAGCTGACCTGAGTCTTCCCTTTTCTCTGGGGCAGTCAAACTCCCTTTGATTGCCTTCATCACACTGGCCCTGCCATATGGGTGCTTAGTCTAAACTCAAGTGATCTGACCTGATCTTGCATCTTTTACTAGCTGCCGTGGGAGCATCCAGGTGGCCAGTTGGAATGACTCAAGAACAAGTATCCTTGTGTATCCTTGGTACATGACACATAATGTAGGTTTGGAAACAAACTGTGCAATGTTGTTCAAAGCAGGCTCATGTGGTAAGGCTTTTTTATAACAATCACTGAAACCAGTTTAGAGCAATATTTAATGAGATAATTTGAAAGCATCAAGGGCTCCTATGATATCTCCTGGTCCTTGATCGAGGAAATGGTTACCAGTGAATTGAGGAGGAAAGCTTGGATCCAGCAGATATGGTCATTAAAGGAGGGGTCTGGGATAGTGACAGTTTGGAGGGACCAATTCTAAACTGTAGTATCTGAGCGCCTCTGCAAAGACAGTGATTATGTATGAGTGAGGTGAAAGTGTTGAATGATGATGAAAGTATTTTCTTTTTGGGGATTTTCTTTCTTTTTGGGTCATCCTGCCTCGGTGGGAGACGGCCGACTTGTTGAATTTTTTTTTTTTTTTATTTCATTGCAAGTAATGCATCGAGATTTTGTAATTACAATTATGAATTGAAGTGCAAAGAGAGCCACTATCATGCCATGGCATTATGGACAGACTAAATCTAATGGCTTATACGTAGACTACTTAATACTAGAAAAATTGATTAAGTTTGTTATAGTTAAACATTAGCTTATGTTTATAGCAGATAATAAGTTTACTCAAATTACAATCTGAGGATATTACATTGTGACAAAGAGTTTTGTAGGATGGTTATATCAATAGTAAATATTGAAATTATATTATGGGAAAATAACACTGAGCGTCCATGCGTGTTGTAAGAGGCGACTAAAATGCCGGGAGCAAGGGGCTAGTAACCCCTTCTCCTGTATATATTACTAAATGTAAAAGTAGAAACTTTTGTTTTTCCTTTTGGGCCACCCTGCCTTGGTGGGAAATGGCCGATGTGTTGAAAGAAAGAAAGAAGAACACTGAGCGTTGTTGAAAGTAGTTTACAGTATGAGTATTTAGTTTAGGGTGAGTAGGTGGTTTTTGAGAAGAGTCTTAAATTGATGTTCAGACCTGGTTATTTTAGTATTTACTGGTAATGAATTCCAGATTTTGGGGCCCTTTATGTGCATAGAATTTTTACACAGGGTGATATGGACACGGGGTATATAAAAAAGTGATCTGTGTCTTGTGTTATGGTCATGGGTCCTGTTAAAGTTGGTGAGGAGAATTTTGAGTGGAGGGTTTATATTTCAGTGTAGAGTTCTATGTATGTAGTAGGCACAAGAATAAGTGTGAATGTTCTTTACAGTGAGTAGTTTTAGACTTTTGAATATTGGTGGAGTATGCTGTCTAGAGTGGGAATTTGTTATCATTCTGACTGCAGCCTTTTGCTGGGTTATGAGCGGTGTAAGGTGATTTAATGTTGTTGATCCCCATGCACAAATTCCATAGGTGAGATAAGGGTAGATGGTTGAGGCACATACAGTGGACCCTCGGTTTTCGTGCACCTCCAAACTCGAACAATTATGTACGTGTATTTTCGTAAGTACTTTTGTAAGTGTACTTTTGGGGGGTCTGAAATGACTAATCTAATTTACATTTGTCCTTATGGGAACAAATTCGTTTGGTAATGGCACTGAAACAGCATTCTGGAAAGAATTTTCAACAAAAACCGAGGGTCCACTGTAGTAGCTTATCTTTGATAGTATGCCTACTGTCTTGGAGATTTTCTTGGAAATTTGTTGTATGTGTGTTTGGAATTTGAGGCTACTGTCAAGGTGGATTCCTAGGAATTTTCCCTCTGTGAGTCTTGTGATGGGTAATCCATTGAGCGTTATGTTAAGTGGAACATTTGTAGCTCTGTTTCCAAACTGAATGAAATAGGTTTTGTCAGTATTGAGAGTAAGTTTATTAGTCGTCGTCCAGGTAGATATTTTCTGTAATTCAGCATTAACAGTGTTGGCCAGTATGACTGGGTTTGGGTGAGAGAAGACATATGTAGTGTCATCTGCAAATAATATGGGTTTGAGTAGTTGTGATGCATTCGGTAGGTCATTGATGTAAATGAGGAAGAGGAGTGGTCCTAGGACACTTCCTTGTGGGACACCGACTGTAATTTGTTGTGTGGAAGAGTTAGCTCCATTTGTGTACACGTATTGGCTTCTGTTACTAATGTATGACTTTAGGTAGTTGAGTGAGTCCCCTCTTATACCATAGTGTGCTAATTTTGTGAGCAGTAAATCATGGTCGACTGTATTAAAAGCTTTGCATAAATCAATGAAGATTCCCAGTGGGACTTCTTTATTCTCAAGAGCGGTGTATATTAGCTCTAGCATGTGTATAATAGCATCATTTGTGCTTTTGTTAGTCCTGAATCCAAACTGACAGGGGTTGAGTACATTGTGTGAGACGAGGTAGGAATAGATCTGCCTATGAATTAATTTTTCAAAGATTTTAGAGAGCAGAGGTAAGTTAGATATTGGTCAATGTATAATTATTCAAGTCTACGTGATCATCTCCTTTGTGGATCGGGGTGACCCTCGCTATTTTGAGAATTGATGGGAAGGTGGAGGATTCAATGGATTTGTTGAGTGTTGCAATAATTGGTGACAGTACCTGAGAAGCTTTTTTGTACATAAAAGGTGGTAAGCTGTTTATGTCTCCTTCATTGTTTTTAAGGGTGTTGATGATGAGTGAGACTTCTATTGGGTTGGTTGGAGCTAAGAATAGTGTATTCGGGTAGGTGTCTGTGAGGTAGTCTGATGGACGGGTGTTTGAGCTTGGGATTTTACTTGCTAGATTCTTTCCTGTGGTGGAGAAGAAAACATTAAGTTTGTTTGTTGTTTCAGTTGGTGGGAGTAGGGGTTCATCTGATTTTGTTAATTTGATAGTTTTGTTTTTGGATATCTTTTTATTTCCTAGAATTTCAGATAGGGTTTTCCAGGTCTTTTTCATATCACCTTTTATGTTATGTAGTCTGTTCTCATAATAGATTTTTTTTGACCTTCTTATCAGGCTGGTAAGGACTGATGAGTAGCGTTTGGATTGGTCTCTGGTTATTTGACACCTGTACTGTTTTTCATATTGGTGCTTTTTGTTAATGGATTTAAGGATGCTGGGTGTTAGCCAGGGACTGTTAAGTCTCTTTGCTGTGATCTGTTTAGTTTTTTTAGAGCAATGCTTGTTATAGAAGTAGTGGTTTTTTTTAGGAAATTCTTAATACATTCATTAGTATCATTAGTCAGTCAATGTTAATCATGCCTGTTATAAAGTTATTAACAGCTGACTCGTTATGTAGGCTGAAGGTAACTTTAGTAGTGTCTTAGGGCAATTTACCTAGGTTGGTTATGAGAAAGGTAGGGTAGTGGTCTGTGGTGTTGCCTGTGATTATGCCTGATTTTAGAGGGGATATAGTGTTAGTCCAGATGTGGTCTAATAAGGAGATACCAGTCTCAGAGATTCTTGTAGGTTTTGATATTGTTGGTAGCAACAAGCAGTTGCTCATAGTGTTTGTGAATTCGGTTACTTGTGGGTCCTGGTCATGTAGGAGATTTATGTTGAAATCTCCTGTGAGCAGCAAATGGTCTTTGTTTATTTGTGCATCAGTTATCATGTTTCCTAATTTTTCACTAAAGTGGTGAATGTTTGACTGTTTTGTTGAAACCATTGGCAAATAAGGTAACTTTTGGCATTTTCAGGCAGGGTTTTGTATTAATGCATCTTTTATTTGCATGGAGTTCAAAACTTATTGAAAGTACTATAAGGGTTACAAAATATATCAATAGTAAGGGTAAAATAAAAGAAATTTGTTTTATAACTAGAGAGGGAGTTTCAAAATTAGTTGAGCACTAGTAATAATGGTAATAATGGTATTGATTAAAAAAAATAGTACATAATTGGAAGATGTAAAAATATACAATTAATCATGTTCAAAGTATGTTAGTACAGTGGTACCCCGGATTTTGTCAGAATTTGTTCCAGAATGCTGTTTGAGTACCATTACCGAACGAATTTGTTCCCATAAGGATGAATGTAAATTAGATTAGTCGTTTCAGACCCCCAAAAATGCACTTACATAATTGTTCGAGTTGGGAGCTGTACGAAATCCGGGGTACCACCATATGTATATAAAAAAAAGTTACAGTGGACCCTCACTATTCGAACACTCCAAACTCGCCCTTTTATGTAGTTTATTATTGTAAGTGCTTTTATAAGTGTGTATTTTTGGGAGTCTGAAATGGACTAATCTAATTTACATCGTTCCTTATGGGAATAAATTCGTTTGGTAACAGCACTTGAACAGCATTCTGGAATGAAGAATGTTCGAATAGCGAGGGTCCACTGTATCCAATACAAGAAAATTTGAATATCAGGTAAAGAAATTTTGTAAGGTACCATTATGTTAACTTATATTCAATGTTTATTGTATACAGTGTCAAAGTGGACTGGTAAAGAGGAAATAATAGAAATAGTGAAAATTGTTAATAGTAGTTATAATAATAATCTAACAATGAAAAGAAAACTTGTTGGCTAGTCATATAGTTGCAAAAGTCTCATGTGTTGTGGAGGGCAAATAAAAAGTTGAGTGAGTGCCTGGTTTTTTTTCCTCTTCATGAATTTAACTAACACCACAGAGATGTTACAAAAATTTTACATTGCAAACTTTTATTTTTTATAAATTCTATTATGCTGTTATTTTTAATCACTGCCCTTACTTCCGTGTTTGTCTCTTTCAGGTGGTGACTTTTGATATAGGGGGAGTCAGCGGCCACATCAACCACTCGGCACTATTTTCTGCTGTTCAACACTTGGTAGAGGAGGAATTTTTACCAGAAAGTGAGCTCTCATTATTTTCAGTGGTTTCCAAATTATTCATGCAATGTGCAACTTATCATAGTATTACAATTATATAAAAAATATTATTATTTGCCATATAAAAAACAACAGTGTTTTCATTCACACTTCTGGAAATTAAGGTATTTATAAAATTTTCTTGTTTACACCCTACAGCATGTGAGGCATTCTCTCTTGACTCGGTAAATATTCTGCGAAAATACTCTTCTCTTCTTGATGTTCCACTCAGCTATGCACTTTCTTCATGTGCCTTCACTGTAGACCGTAAAAGACATTCTATTTTACAGGTAAGAGTTTTTTTTCTGATATGATAGAGGACTCCACATATTACCTGATTTACTCATTAATTTGATTGTTCCCCAGCAATGTCACTGAGGTATTCAGGGAGAGTTACTGCTACAAGTTTGTTAGACGCCCCACATGAAGACATTAATATAGGGAATGCAGTCTCTGATATCTTATGGACACCAGTGTCTCCTAATCTGAAGTGTAGCTTGGTTCCACCACCCATCTTCTAGAGTAAGGTTGAGTACTTCTATGACTATTGACGTCAAGAGACTGTTGTATTTATTTAGTCTTTGGTTATCATGTAACAGTTCATCTCTTAGAAAATTTGTTAGCATGGACTGACTCAAGCACTTTGTGAGAATACAAGACATCATGGCTTTCTTGGTTGCCTGTTGATTGTTCCATCCTTCTCAGAGCTTCCAGTTTATCCTCAAGAATTGTGTCAATGGCATTAGTTCCTGGAGGGGCTCCAAGCAAGGGCCTGTCAGTGGGGGCAGTGGTAATATGGATGTCACTGTACTGATTACTTACTGGTTAGTTGAGATGATTTTTGCAACTAAACAGACTAAGCATAAATTACATGGCCTGTCCCCGTGTCATCCCATTGTCAAGATCTGCCAGTATGCTATCATCCAGAAATCACATGTTCAATTTGCTGGTCAATCTGGTAGTGATATCCTTAACCTATTAACTGTCCAAATGTATATCTACATTCTCTCGCCCAGCGCTCCAAATATTTTGAAAAAAAAAAATAGTTTTTTTATATAGAAATAAAGAGCGCATTTTTCTAAGTGTTATAGGATAAAAATAAAAAATTTAGGGTCACTACATACCGAGATATGAGGCTGCGAAGTTGGCACTTGACGATCACCTGATGGCAACTGGAGTGCTGCTGCTTGCAGAAATTCTACATATTTACCGTTTTTTTCATTTTTTTTTAATGTGCTTAGTTTTTATGATACGATAATTATGTTTTATAGTAATTCTTTTAATTTCATTGCCAATTGTTGTTTATTCACCAATACAGTGGACCCTCGCTATTCGAACACTCCAAAACTCACCCTCATTCCAGAATGCTGTTCAAGTGCTGTTACCAAACAAATTTATTCCCATAACGAATGATGTAAATTAGACTAGTCCATTTCAGACCCCCAAAAATACACTTATAAAAGCACTTACAATAATGAACTTACATAAAAGGGTGAGTTTTGAAGTGTTCGAATAGAGGGTCCACTGTATTATATACTAAATTATAATAATACTGACACAAACACACATGTACACACTGATAGGTGATTTTCTACACCTGGCTGAATTATATTCTATTATCTACAACTATATACAAGTATTTACATGTTCCACTTATGTTTCTAGAAGTCCACAATTGTATGATACTCCATGAAGCATGGATTCATACAGAGTGCCACTCCACACTGATGACATATGAATCATGTGTCCTTCCGCTGTTGGGGTCGTTTTGTGGTGGTAGCACACACAACACACTTTTTCTGGGAATGCTTCTTCTTTGGGGTAGGTGGTATTGGTACCAGGTAGTGACAGTTAGGGATGATTCGGTCTAGCACTTCCCCCAATGGCTGTGGTTGTGGTTGGGGGACATGTTGTTGAATGGCTGGTATAGGTGTTGTACCATACTTTCTTGCTATCTGTTTTTTGACATTCAGGGAGAATTCTGTGAAATGTCATTTTCCAGTCTTTATTTCATACATATTGAATGCATTGAGCATTGCAATGTCTACAAGGTGGAAAAACACTTTTATATACCACTTGCGACTCCTACGCACACAGTCAGCAAACCCTATCATCATGTCACACTTGTCAACTAGTCGCATATTGTTCGTATAGTCAACAGCAGCAGCTGGCTTTACAATACAGTGGTCCCTCGATTAACGATCTTAATCTGTTCCAGGAGCTAGGCCTTAACACGAATTGCTTGTACATGTAATTCGAAACCTTATTTCCCATAAGAAATAATGTAAATACAATTAATCCGTTCCACCCAAAAATATTCACAAAAAATACATTTTAATTACAGTAGACCCTCATTTAGCACGGTAGTTACGTTCCTGAAAACGTCGTGTTAGGTAAAATCGTGTTAGATAATTAAAAGAACTTATGGGAAAAATAGGGTTATGTTCCTGGTAATCCCCAAAAAGCCAAACAAGTTTTTTTAGACCAACAGATCTTGCAAAAATTGAAGAAATAATAGTATTTCTTACCTTAAATTGTGGGTAATGATGTTTGTGGATTGTAGTGAAGAGTGGATATGGATGGTGTGGCCCTACTGGGCTGAGGTGGATGGTTGTTGGTTGTCGGTAGAAGTGGATGGTAGAGGTCCTGGTGCTGAAGTCGATGGTTGTATTGGTGTGTGCATAAATTCTGTAATGGATCTCTGGGCTCTTTTATTCTGCATTTCATTATACAGCTGACGGTAAGGCATCATCAGCTGGTCTAGACCCCGTTTCAAAGCCCTGCTTCTAGCTTTGTCAGGGTCCTCTTCAATGAAAAAGTCTGCTAGTTTAGCAGCAACATGGAACTGCTCACGTAACTGCTGCAATGTTAACTGTTTTTCTTCAGGTTCTTCTTCATCTTCTTCTGTTATCTCCCTCCCTTGTATCTGTGCATCAAACTCTGCCAACATTTCCTCTGGACTCATGTCTTCATCATTATCTTCTAAGAGTTCATTCACATCATCTTCATTCATATCTTCAAAACCATCACCTGGTAATCTCCTTGCCAGCTGAACAATTTCCTGAACCTGACTCTCAAGCAAGGGAAAACCAGTGAAACAATTAACTACAGAAGGCCATAACTTTCCCCAGCCTGCATTTAATGTTGATTGGGGCACTTCATTCCATGCACTTCTAGCATAGCTGATGGCATCTGCAATGTTAAATTTTCTCCAGAAGCTTGGTACTGCCAGGTTGGAGTCAGAGTCCATTGATGCAACTAGTTTTTATAACTTTTTTGTGTAGTTACACTTGAATGTCTGAATAACTCCCGATCCAGTGGTTGTATCAGAGATGTTGTATTTGGAGGTAAAAATACAACTTTTATATGTGGGGTCACATCCAGCAAAGCTTGTGGATGAGTACGGGAATTATCAAGAATGAAGAGAGCCTTGAATGCAAGGTTCTTGCTGTGCAGGTAAAACTTGACTTCAGGAATAAAGTGATGCTTAAACCAGTCAATAAATATTTCCTCTGTCATCCATGCTGACTGGTTTGACTTCCAAATTACTGGTAAGGTGTTTTTATCCACACCTCTCAAAGGACGAGGAGTCTTAGAGCGGTAAATAACCATGGGCTTACACTTGAAATCACCTGATGCATTACCGCAAAGGAGCAAGGTGAAGCGATCCTTGCTGCCTTGAAGCCTGGTGCACTTTTCTCTTGCTGACTGATATAAGTTCGTGTTGGCATTTTCTTCCAGAAAACACCTGTCTCGTCAGCATTAAACACTTGCTGTGGCTTATAGCCACCCTCAGAAATAAGTTCCTGAAATTCAGCAGGAAATTATTTGCTGCTGTATGATCAGCTGAAGCACTTTCACCAGAAAACTTAATATTATGCAACTTATTATGCAACTTAAAGTTGTGAAACCAGCCTGCGCTAAACACACACTCATTTTCAGGCCTTCCTTCCTTGTCACACACTGCTTTAAACAACTGTAATGCCTTTTCCCTAATTAAGATGAAATTAAGTGGTGCACCTTTCTTTGTTTTCTGTTCGATCCACTCAAGCAACAAGTTTTCTGTTTTATTTACTTGTTGGGACCTACGTGTCATTCTTTTCATGAGGTCACATTTTGGGTTATTCATTACACAAGCTCGTATATTCGCCTCATTCTTCCTAATTGTACGAACTGACGCTTCATTAACGCCATAGGCCCTCACTATATTCACCACACGTGAGCCACTCTTAAGCTTATCTAATATCTCGATTTTCTTGGTAATTCTTAGACTTGAACGCTTAAACCTTTTCTTATCACTTGGTGGAACACTTGTATGCTTACTGGTGCCATGATTGCTTGGCAGATTTATCAAAATGCAGTGAAAATGAGAAATGTATGTAAATAAACACAGCGATCTTCCCGATTATTGTTGTCCTGCACGTGTACGAACCAAACTGAACGCTGGGAGGGATGCGTGGGTGGGTGAGGGTGGCTGGGATAGCCTAGGACTCCCCACTGACTCAATGGTTTAGCCCACCGCAGGCGACCGCGCGCTCAAAATTTTCCCCTCCAGTGAATCGCGTAATACATAAAAGGTTTACTCGTGTTAGATAAAAATGTGCCAATTCTTCAATCGCGTAATACCAAACGTGCAACATAAAGTCGTGCTAAATGAGGGTCTACTATATACAGTAGACCGTCATTTAGCACGAGATTATGTTGCACGTTACAGGTATTGCACGATTGAAGAATTGCGGCACATTATTATCTAACACGACGTAAAAATTATATTACGTACACGGTCGCGGGAGGAGAAAAAATTTTGAGCGTGCGGTCGCCCGTGGTGGGTTAAACCATTGAGTCAGTGGGGGAGTCCTACTGCTATCCCCCACCACCCTCACCCACCCACGCATCCCTCCCAGCGTTCAGTTTGGTTCATACACATGCAGGACGACAATAATCGGGAAGCTCGCTGTGTTTATTTACATACATTTTCTCATTTTCATTGCATTTTCATAAATCTACCAAGCAATCATTACACCCAGTAAGCATACAAGTGTTCCAGCAAGTGACAAGAAAAGGTTTAAGCATTCAAGTCTAGGAATTGCAAAGTTTGAGTGACTGACTTACTGAATGACTTGACTGACTGACTGAATGACTTGACTGACTTACTGAATGATTTGACTGACTTACTGAATGACTTGACTGACTTACTGAATGACTTGACTGACTTACTGAATGACTTGACTGACTTACTGAATGACTTGACTGACTTACTGAATGATGACTTGACTGACTTACTGAATGATGACTTGACTGACTTACTGAATGATGACTTGACTGACTTACTGAATGATGACTTGATTGACTTACTGAATGACTTGAATGACTTAAATGTAGACACTCAGTACAACCATCGACTTCAGTTTCAGAACCTCTACCATCCACCTCAGCCCAGTAGGGCCACAGCATAACTCTCCACTCTCTTCACAATCATCCACAAACACCAGCACCCATAATTTAAGGTAAATACTATTATTTATGTTACATTTGTAGTCTTAAGCAGTAAAAACAACATAATACATCACGATAATGAACTACAATTACATACAGTGGACCCTCGGTTAACGAATACCCCGGAAATCGTGCAATTATGTAAGTATAATTTTGTAAGTTCTTGTGGAAGTGTATTTTTGGGGGTCTGAAATAGACTAACCTACGTGAAATTTTTCCTTAAGGGAGTAAATTCGTTCGGTAATGGCACTTGAGCAGACTTCAGGAGTGAAGTTTTTACAAAACTCGGGGGTCCACTGTATTCACTTTTATTTTTTAAGATCTGTTGGTCTTAAAAAAACTTGTTTGGCTTTTTAGGGACTCCCAGGAATGTAACTCTATTTTTCCCATAAGTTCTTTTAATTATCTAACACGAAATTATCTAACGAAAATATCTAACACGACGTTTTCAGGAACGTAACTACCGTGCTAAATGACGGTCTACTGTAGTTCTACATACACAAAACAACATTATTAACACTATAAATACTACTACATAATACTAAATAATAAAAAACACTAATAAATAACATTTACTTACCTTTATTGAAGAGAGTTGCAGGCATCTGGAAGATAGGGAGGAGGACAGGGGGAGGGTGTTAGTGTTTGGAAGGGGAATCCCCCTCCAAAAGGACTTTGTGTAACAAGTCCTTATCTGGGGTTACTTCCCTTCTTTTTCTTTTAATGCCACTGGGACCAGCTTGAGAGTCACTGGATCCCTGCCTCGAAAAATAACTGTCCACAGTCCTCTGTTTCTGGCAACTCTTCAACATTTTTCTGAAGTGGAGCAAGATTCTGTCACTGAACATGTTGCAGATGTGGTTTGCTTCAGCTTGCGCAGGGTGGTGTTTTTCAACAAATGTCTGCACCTTAGTCCACATAGAACAAATTTCCTTAATCTCTGAAGAAGTTACTACCTCACCCTGTCCAGCCTCCTCCTCTGAATCAATTTCCTTAAATGTCGTCTGTTGCTGTTCCTGATGAAGCTCTCTCAGCTCTTCACAGCTCTTCAGTGGTTAGGTCTACCCTGTGCTCCTCCACCAACTCTTCCACATCCTCACCACTCAACTCCAACCCCAGGCTGTTCCCCAATGCCACAATAGAGTCCACAACAGGCACAGGGTCGTCAGGGTCAGGGCCAGCCTCAAATCCTTCAAAATCCCTCTTTTCAACACAATCCGGCCACAGTGGTCTCCAAGCAGAGTTCAAAGTCCTGGAAGTCACTCCCTCCCAAGCCTTACTTATAAGGCCTATGCAATGCACGATATTGAAGTGATCTTTCCAGAACTCTCTTAGGGTCAATGCAGAGGCTGAGGTTATGTCAAAGCACCTTTGAAACATTGCTTTGGTGTACAGTTTCTTGAAGTTTGCAATGACCTGCTGGTCCATGGGCTTGATGAGAGGAGTGGGGTTAGGAGGCAAGAACTTCACTGTGATGAAATTGAAGTCCTCACACAAATAGTCTCCCAAGTTGTGAGGATGAGCAGGAGCATTGTTCAGTACCAGGAGGCACTTGAATGGCAATTTCTTTTCCAGGAGGTATTTCTTCATACTAGGGCCAAACACTCCAGTCAACCATTCCACGAAAAAGTCCTTAGTGACCCATGCATTAGTGTTAGCCTTCCAATACACACACAAATTATTCCTGTTAACATTGTGTTTCTTGAAGGCTCTGGGATTTTCTGCATGATACACCAGTAAAGGCTTCACTTTAAAATCACCACTGGCATTGGCACAAAACATAAGCGTTAGCCTGTCTTTCATAGGCTTGTGTCCTGGCAGTGCCTTTTCCTCCTGAGTAATGAAGGTCCATCCCAGCATATTCACCTTCATGATCACTTTTACTATCAGTCGCCGGGGTTTTGGATCGTGACCTGCCACGACCCTTGTTGACTGCATATGGCACACTACCAGAACATAGGCAACGATGCCTAAAAGTATGCTTTACTGGTGAATAATGAACATCACTATCGCTAGACGAATCATCTATTGGCATAAAATCAATCTCATCATCACTCACATCACTTTCACTAACAGCGGGAAAATGATAGTTTCCTCTTTCGTAGTTGCCTTTGGGTAACACTGGCCACTCCAGAGGTGCTTGGCCCAGGGTCTTGTGTGGCCACACTGGCCACCCCAGAGGTGATTGGCTGAGAGTCATCTGGGTTATCGTCGATATTTTCACTAATTCCTTGATCATTAGTGGCCACATCGGTGTCAAATCCACTCATGTTCTGTAACACTTTCCTCGAATAAGAGAGTGTTAATACGACGAGGCGTGAGTGAATCACGAGGATGTGCCATGATGTTGACCCAAGATGGAGCTGAATGTAACTGGTGCTACCATGCGGTACCCAGGCGTCGCCAATTTTTTTCATACAGCGCACACTGAGTCCGCAGACCCATTCTCTCATGTCTAGGCCGCTCAAGCCTATCGCGCCAAATTTGAAGCCAGGAAAAATAAAACGTAGATATACGTTCAGAGTGCTAGCGGTAAGAACGTATATATACGTTTGGACAGTTAATGGGTTAACTGCTATGTAAAGGAAAAATATGGCAAGAAGGTTCCCTTGCTGAAAACCCTCTGTTGAAGTGATTTTCATGTTCCCCAAACAGAAGCATTAACTCCTTGCTGTATCCAGTTGCAGCAGAAGGGAAAAGACTGGAGAAATTTATTAAAACAGATGTTAATACAGTAGACTCTTAGATAATATAACTTTCAATGGTGCTAATTCTGCAACACATGATTGAAAAAACTTCACTTTGCACAGTACTTCAGTTTGTGCTTACACTTCCGTTATACACCCATAGTAAATGCGGTGAGCTCATGGTCTGTGCATGGTAGGAAATTTCTCCACATCAGTGAGCAAAGACATGTTTATGGAGTAGTTGCATCACTCTTTGTTATCAGTCCACCCACGCAGCCTCAGCTGCTTACTGGAAGTGTGCTATGACTGACTCAACTGATCAGTTTTGGAAATTATCATCATCCCATCTCATGTCTGGATATTAATGCAGCTTGATTAATAGAACAAAAAGCATATTAGCAAATCAGCTTGGAGCTAAGTTGAATTGAGTACTGAAACTGGCTTCGTCACTTCTGCTGCCTTCAACCTATACTCTGTATTTGACTGAAGAAGCCTACCGTGTAGGTAAAACGTTTCAAAAATAAAGATACCCAACTGTTACACGTGTCTTACTTGTCTCTCTGTGGTGTTAACACCTACCCCACCACCCATGCCATCACACCATCATCATTCAACACTTTCACCATCACTCATACATAATCACTGTCTTTGCAGAGGCGCTCAGATACGACAGTTTAGATGTCCCTCCAAACTGCCAATATCCTAAACCCTCTCCTTTAAAGTGAAGGCATTGTACTTCCTATTTCCAGGACTCAAGCCTGGCTGACGGGTTTCCCTGAATTCCTTCACAAAATATTACCATGCTTACCCTCCAACAGCTTGTAAAGTCCCAAAAAGCACTCGTCTCCATTCACTCCTATCTAACACGCTCACGCACGCTTGCTGGAAGTCCAAGCCCCTCGCCCACAAAAGCTCCTTTATCCCCTCCCTCCAACCTTTTTGGGGGCAACCCCTACCCTGCCTTCCTTCCCCAATAGTTTTATACACTCTCCAAGTCATTTTACTTTGTTCCATTCTCTCTAAATGACCAAACCACCTTAACAGCCCCTCTTCAGCCCTCTGACTAATACTTTTAGTAACTCTACACCTCCTAATTTTCACACTACGAATTCTCTGCATAATATTTACACTACACATTACCCTTAGACACGACATCTTCACTGCCTCCAGCCGCCTAATCGCCGCAACATTTACAACCCAAGCTTCACACCCATATAAGAGTGTTGGTACCACTATACTCTTGTACATTCTTTTCTTTGCCTCCATGGATAACGTTCTTTGTCTCCACAGATACCTGAACAGACCACTCGCCTTTTTTTCTTCATCAGTTCTATGGTTTACCTCATCTTTCATAGACCCACCTGCTGACACATCCACTCCCAAATATCTGAACACATTCACCTCCTCCATAAGCTCTCCCTAAAATCTGATATCCGATCTTTCGTTACCTAATTTTTTTGTTATTCTCATCACCTTATTCTTTCCTATATTCACTTTTAATTTCCTTCTTTTACATAGCCTACCAAACTCATCCCCCAACCCCTGCAATTTCTCTTCAGAATCTCCCAAAAGCACAGTGTCATCAGCAAAGAGCATCTGTGACAACTCCCACTTTGTGTTTGATTCTTTATCTTTTAACCCCACATCTCTTGCCAACACCCGAGCATTCACTTCTCTTACAGCTCCATATATAAATACAACCATGGTGACATCACACATGCCTGTCAAAGGCCTACTTTTACTGGGAAATAATCTCCCTCCTATGTACTCAAACCTGAGCCTCACTATCCTCGTAAAAACTCGTCACTTCTTACAGTAACCTACCTCCTATTCCATAAATTTGCAACATCTGCCACATTCCCTCCCCCCTATCATACACATTTTCCAAATCCATAAATGCCACAAAAACCTCTTTACCCTTATCTAAATACTGTTCATCTATATGTTTCACTGTAAACACTTGGTCTACACACTCCCTACCCTTCCTAAAGCCTCTTTGTTCATCTGCTATCCTGCTCTCCATCTTACTCTTAATTCTTTCAATAATAACTCTACCATACACTTTACCAGGTATACTCGACAAACTTCTACTACTTTCAACAAACCGGCTGTATCCCACCAAAACGAAAGTTTCTTTTTTTAAATCTAGTAATATATACAGGAGAAGGGGTTACTAGCCCCCTTACTCCTGGCATTTTAGTTGCCTCTTACGACACGCATGGCTCCCTGAGGAAATATTCTGTTCCACTTCCCCATGGAAATAAGAGGAAATAAACAAGAAGAAGAACTAATAAGAAAATAGAAGAAAATCCAGAGGGGCATGTGTATAGTATATATGCTTGTCTATGCATGTTCAGCGTGACCTAAGTGTAAGTAGAAGTAGCAAGATGTACCTGAAATCTTGCATGTTTATGTGATAGAAAAAAGACACCAGCAATCCTACCATCATGTAAAACAATTACAGGCTTCCATTTCACACTCACGTGGCAGGACGGTAGTACCTCCCTGGGCGGTTGCTGTCTACCAACCTACTACCTAGGACTCGACAGACCTCTTCCCCTATAATTTTTACACTCTCTTTTGTCCCCTTTGCCTTTATACAAAGGAACTATTCATGCTCACTTCCAATCTCTAGGTACCTTACCCTCTTCCATACATTAATTAAATAAAAACACTAATCACTCCAAAACTATATCCCCACTGCTTTTAACATTTCTATTTTAATCCCATCAATCCCAGCTGCTTTACCCCCTTTCATTCTACCCACTGCCTCACACACTTCCCCCACACTCACAACTGGTTCTTCCTCACTCCTACAAGATGTTATTCCTCCTTGCCCTATACTCGAAATCACATCTTCCCTATCTTCATCAACATTTAACAATTCCTCAAAATATTCCCTCCATTTTCCTGATACCTCTAACTCTCCATTTAATAACTCTCCTCTCCTATTTTTAACTATCAAATCCATTCATTCCTAGGCTTTTTCAACTTATTAATCTCACTCCAAAACTCTTTCTTATTTTCAACAAAGTTTGTTGATAACATCTCACCCACTCTCATTTGCTCTCTTTTTACTTTGCTTCACCACTCTCTTAACCTCTCTTTTTCTCTCCATATACTCCTCCCTCCTTGCATCACTTCTACTTTGTAAAAACCTCTCTTATGCTAACTTTTTCTCTCTTACTACTCTTTACATCATCATTCCACCAATCGCTCTTCTTCCCTCCCACACCCACTTTCCTGTAACCACAAACTTCTGCTGAACACTCTTAACACCACATTCTTAAACTTACCCCATACATCTTCTACCCCATTGCCTATACTCTCACTAGCCCATCTATCCTCCAATAGTTGTTTATATCGTACCCTAGCTGCCTCCTCCTTTGGTTTATAAACCTTCACCTCTCTTACTTGCTGCTTCCATTTTCCTTGTATCCCATCAACCTTTTACTCTCACTGTAGCTACAACTAAAAAGTGATCTGTGGCCCATCTATAAACATGTACATCCTGAAGTCTACCCAACAGTCTTTTATCTACAAATACATAGTCCAACAAACTACTGTCATTACTCCCTATATCATATCTTGTATACTTATTTATCTTCTTTTTCTTAAAATATGTATTATCTATAACCAAACCCCTTTCTATACAAAGTTCAGTCAAAGGCTCCCCATTATAATTTACACCTGGCACCCCAAACTTACCTACCACACCCTCTCTAAATGTTTTTCCTACTTTAGCATTTAGGTCCCCTAAAACAATTATTCTCTCACTTGGTTCAAAACTGACTTGACTTGAATATGACATGAATATTGTACCATAAACACAACGGAAAGTGGCTTATGTGAGCTTTATGTTAGTTTTATGCTGAAATGAATCCCAGCTATAAAATTAGGCTATTGGTTTAAAAAAGTCAAAATTGTAAATGTAGGTGTTCCAATTATAATGAGAGTTTGTATTAAAGGTAAGATAAAAGCATCGACTCATCAAGGAAATTTTCAGAAAAATCATTGGTTAGATTATAATGGTGAACATAGTGGTTAACAAAATCACCTCTGGAAAACAGTCACTGTATATCTAATTAGGAGTCTACTGGGCACTATTAATGAACTTAAGCACGTTTATGGAAAAACTATGACTCATTAACTTTTCTTTTTTCAGAGTGCGATGAGAGCCCATAGGAGCCAGTATGTATGGTATAGAAAGTTATACATGTATTTCTCTCGGTATGTCCTCATCAATACTCTCTCCAGAATTACCCCGTAGTCAGTCTTAAAGTTCTTTTGTTTTAATGGTGCCAGTGATACAAAATGTATAGTGAGAATAGTTAGAGTAATTTTATAAATAAAATCTAGATAGTACTTAAATTTTTAATATAGTATATCTTTTTGTACATGAAGTAAGACTTTGTTACTAATGAATTTGGGATTACAGTATAACATTCTGCCTCGCTCTCTTGCCATTAGTACTGTTACTTATTGCATCCAGTGGTGAATGACCAGGAAAATAATTGAATTAATGGCCATTTTCCACAAAGAAAAAAAAGGACTTATTCCTTACAGATCCTTTAGTATAGATCATTTCTGTTAGTTTTGATTGCCAGAAAGTGAGAGCCATAATGAAGTTTACCAGATTTCTTTTTCCACATTTCAGGTTTTTGAATTAAAGTAGACTTTTGCTTTTTTCAAACAAGACCCAACAAATGGTTTATATACAAGATGTAGAAGCTTAGGGTCATTAATATAAGGATTGGTGATATGGGTGATAATATAAGGACCATATATAGGAGTTACACATTTATGTATTTAAGCTGTTCAGGGAGTCTTCGTCACATCCAAAAGTTTTTTGCAAACTAGAATTTAAAAGCAATACTATACAGTGCATCACAGCTACATTGAAAACTATTGAACCAAAATCACCATTTTATTGAAAGGGCTGTCCAAATGTTTTTTTAACAATGTCTAATGGGAAATTGAGAGCCTGAGCTGCCAGTTGCCAGTGTTTTTAATAAACAACATTCTGAAAAGTATATGCTGTACAGTATTGTATTATATATTCTTATTTACATAATATACACTACTTGATGAATGAGACACTTGCATAACACTTGGGTATCTTTATTGTGCATACTGAGGAAGTTGTTAGCTCGTCATCTTCCACTGTTCTTCTATGTATTGGACTGATAAAGCCACTGGCTAGTGAAATATTTCCACAATAACAATACCCAAGTGTTGCACAAGCATCTCAGTCATTAACCCCTCGATTTTCTAAACCATTTATTTAATAATATGCTACTACATTATATAATACTATGATATATTTAATGCTTGCCAAAATATTGTTCAGACAAATGCACGTCATGACTTTTTGGGGAAATGTTTTATGTCGAGGACTAAGTGATGAATTACACATGGCTTGATGGCAAAACTCTGCATGAATTTTTATAATGTGAAAATTAACCATTCTGCAGTAATTTGATATGCAGTCAGACCATTAAATTTGCTGAATTTGATTGTCCAATATTTCTACTGAAGGGTCTCATGCAAAAAAATTAGATTATTCATGTTTTATGTGGTGCCCATGTTTTGAGGGGAAAAAGATGAGTTATGAAACACAAAAAAAATCCAAATTTTAAACAAAATTTATTATGCAGGCAAAATATAGCAGTACAATATTTGTAGATTCACAGGACCTTTAGGAGTATAACCCTCTTTTCAAATTTAAATTAATTTAAAAATTCAAAATTTTATTTTAAACTTCTTCTTTCTTTCAACAAATCGGCCGTTTCCCACCAAGGCGGGGTGGCCCAAAGAGAAAAACAAAAGTTTATATTTTTAACTTTAGTAATGTATACAGGAGAAGGGGTTACTAGCCCCTTGCTCCCGGCATTTTAGTCGACTCTTACGACACGCATGGCTTACGGAGGAAGAATTCTGTTCCACTTCCCCATGGAGATAAGAGGAAATAAAGAACTACAGCTAGCCCTCCACTTTCGTGAGTTCCACTTTTGCGAGCTTCGAACATTTGCAAATGCCCAGTTGCCCAATCATATTTACCAAACAAACATGTATATTCAATATTTTACAATGTTTTCATGTGTTTTATGATTGTTCATGGTTCAATAGGTTAAGGAAGCAGTGTTGTTAGGCTAAGCAAATGCTATTATTATATTTCCCTACAATATATTTGCACATCAAAACATTTGTGAATGCTACAGTACAGTATTATTATATTTCCCTACATCATATTTGCACACCAAACATTTGCGAATTTTCAAGATTCGCGAGGTTCTTGATCCCCTAACCCTCACGAATGTGGAGAGCCTCCTGTAGTAAGAAAGAAGAAAACCCATAGGGGTGTGTATATATATGCTTGTACAGGCATGTGTAGTGTGACCTAAGTGTAAGTAGAAGTAGCAAGACGTGCCTGAAACGGAAGCCTGTAATTGCATGTAAAGCGTACAGGCTTCCGTTTTACACTCACTTGGCAGGATGGTATTACCTCCCTGGGTGGTTGCTTAGCCTAACAGATATGTACAGTGGTACCTCGAGTTACGAGTTTAATTCTTTTCAGAAGGCTGTTCAAGTGCCGATACCGAACGAATTTGTTCCCATAAGGAATAATGTGAATTAGATTAATCCGTTTCAGACCCCGAAAAATACACTTACAAAAGCACTTGCAGAAATACAGTGGACCCCCGAGTTTCGGTCATAATTCATTCCAGAAGGCTGCTCAAGTGCCATTACCGAACGAATTTACTCCCTTAAGGAATAATGTCAAGTAGGTTAGTCCATTTCAGACCCCCAAAAATACACTTACAAAATCACTTACAATATTCCATTTACATAATTGTTCGATTTCCGAGGTGACCGAAACTCGGGGGTCCACTGTACACTTTCATAATTGTTCAAGTTGGGAGCTGCTCGTATGTCAAAGTACCACGGTATAGGAAAAGATGAAAATAAATTTAAAAAAAGGCAATCTCTAAATGAGCTGATAAATGAGCTGATGTTGTGCGTAAGTCACTGTGAAGGTAGAAGGTACATTGATACTACTGACAGTATGGATGAAAGGACACAAGTGCATTTACTTAGGATACCTTTTATTCAATGGGTTTTGGTCTTGTGACCTTGGTCACTTCAAAATGACACAAGTGAATGGGACAGCACAGTATATGTGAGGCATTGCATACCAGAAATGAAGAAGTGCCAAATTTAAACAATGGTTAAAAACACAGCTAAAGTTTTGCTATATATTCTGACTCATATCTCTGGCTGTATGGAAGATAGAGGTGTGATATTTTAACACAAGAGAGAGGAGGGTGACGGTGCATTTCTTCCACGTAAGATTCAAGTATAAAATTGTGATAATTAAATGTTAATATGGGTTAAATGAAAAAACTTACTCCACTGAAACTCAAAATTTAATTATCTAAAATAGGCAAATTTATTAGTTGGCTTTCTTATAAAGCTTTTCCATATAGTGTGATTTTTTTTGCAAGTGCAATTGAAAAAGTGCTTCCAGAATTGAATAGCTTGTACTTTCAAGGTTTCTCCACATGCTATTCGATTTTGGATGTACTTTTTCAATCGGATTTCCCTCCAAAAATCGCATTATGTAGAGAAGCTTTACTTTATAAGAGAACTGACAGTTGCATAGAACTATGGCACTGTAACTTAATAAAATATTCATTGCAGATTTGGACAGCATAAGTTTTACTCATGATCTCCCCAAAAGTTTTCTTTTATTAATGGGGAAAAATTGAAATTACACAGACACACAAACACTAGATCAAACAAAAGTTGTTCATAATGTTTTTAAATTGTGTCAATATAGTAACTAAAGCTATGGTATTCAAACACGATACAGATAAAGGAATGTAAATAAAGACATCATTAGGTTTATTAATAAATTTCACAATATTCAATTCAATTCAACTTTATTTCTGATAATATTACAAAGTGGGGTTTACATAATTTCCTCTTAATAATAGAGTAAAAGAAAAATTCCCTCACACACAACTACACCATTAAGTTTCAGGTGTATGTACAGTGGTCCCTTGGTTTTCGCCAAAAATTCGTTCCAGAATGCTGCTCAAGTGCCATTACCGAACGAATTTACTTCCTTAAGAAATAATGTCACGTAGGTTAATCTATTTCAGACCCTCAAAAATATACTTGCAACAGCACTTACGAAAATACACTTACATAAATGTTCGAGTTTGGAGATGCACGAAAACCGAGGGACCACTGTACTTAATTAAGGTTAATGAGGCATTAATATTATAGAAAAGTTGAATTTATTCTTATTTCTTTATTAATAATGATTATTAGCATAATAATGGGTATGACTGCTACCCTGAACTTCAGCCCACTGTAACTCCATGGTGATGGTATTCAAAATACTAAGAAAAATCGTGTATCTTGCTTGTGATTGGCTGAGTTGTGGGCAGCGCCCAAAGCAATGCAGTGTACTGATAGTCTGGCCACAGCCATTTGGTGTATTTTTTTCTGCTGAGCAGGGCCAGGCATGGGGGAGATTGAAGATAGGGCTCTGAGTTTAACTTAAAGATGCAGAACAGAATATTTAGGTACATATTCCCACAGACAAAATATTAAGGAACTGATTTGTTCACTAACTCGCATTTTGGCTATGGTGATGATTTTCTTTTTTGTGCCATGCAATGTTTCATATAGTGGAGAATGCAAACTAGAGGTGTTGGTCAGGTGAAGGTGCGAGGTCACCTAGTTGCAGTGTCTTGTGTCATCTGAGAAGTGGCATGTACCAGTATTCAAGAATTGTTGGGATGAGTAAACCCTCGATTTATTGGACTAATGGGGAGGAGGGGGGTGTATGTTATTGCCGATTGTCCATTGTTTCCCAGTTATGAATTGAATTGTGAATATTTTTATGATCCTTGGTTCTGATGGAGGTCACTGATACATAATGTGGTCATGTCATCTATGCAAATATTAGTTTTAGAGAGAGCCTGTATGGTGCTGTTGGCCACTTCTCCTCCATGTAAAATCAAGAATTTGTGTTTCTTAGTACAGTGGACCCCCGGAGTTCGTAATTAATCCGTTCCAGAGGGCGTTACTAACTCCGAATCTATTTTCCCTATAAGAAATAATGGAAATTTAATTAATCCGTTCCAGACACCCAAAAGTATTAAAATAATTTTTTTACATTAAATATACATTAAATTACACAGAAAACAATGAGACATGAAGAATAAAAGTATAATAACATGTCACTTACCTTTATTGAAGAGTTGTTGATGTGTGGAAGATGGGAGGAGGGGAGAGGATGGAAGTTTTTTCATTGTTTGGAAGGGGAATTCCCTTCCATAAAGACCTCAGGTACCAAGTCCTTTGCTGGGGTTACTTTCCTTCTTTGTTTTTTAATGCCACTAGGACCAGGTTCAGAGTCACTGGATCCCTGTCTTACAAAATAACTGTCCAGGGAGCTCTGTATCTGGCATTTTTTTAAAACTTGCCTGAAATGGGACACCACATTGTCATTGTACATGTTGCCAGCACGGCCTGTAACAGCTTTGTTAGGGTGAAATTGATCCATAAATCTTTTCACATCAGTCCACTTGGTACAAATCTCCTTAATCTTTGAAGAAGGCAATGTCTTCCATCTCTCTTCCTCCTCCTCTGAAGCAATTTCCCGAGCTGTGGTCTGTTGCTGTTGCAGATGAAGCTCTTGCAGATCTGCAGTGGTTAGCTCTTCATTGTGGTCCTCCACCAGCTCTTCCACATCCTCGCTACTAACCTCCAACCCCATGGACTTCCCCAGTGCCACAATTTTTTCATTTTTTCCACAACAGGCTCGGGGTCCTGAGGCTCGGCCCCAAAACCTTCAAAATCCCTCTCTGGGACACAGTATGGCCACAATTTTTTCCAAGCAGAGTTCAAAATCCTGGAGCTCACTTCCTCCCAAGCCTTCCCTATATGGTTTATGCAATGGAGGATATTGAAGTGATCTTTCCAAACTCTTTTAGGGTCAATTCAGTGTCCGAGGTTATGTCAAAGCATCTTTGAAACATTGCTTTGGTGTACAGTTTTTTGAAGTTACAAATGACCTGCTGGTCCATGGGCTGGAGGAGAGGAATGGTATTAGGGGGCAAGAACTTCACTGTGATAAAATGAAACTCCTCCACAATTTTCTCTTCCAAGTCTCGAGGATGAGAAGGAGCATTGTCCATTACCAGGAGGTACTTGAGATCCAATTTATTTTCCAGGAGGTATTTTTTCACACTGGGGCCAAACACTTCATTGAACCAATCAAGGAAAATTTTCCTCGTGACCTATGCCTTAGTGTTAGCCTTCCACATCACACACAAATTAGCCTTGGCAACACTGTCTTTCTTTAACACTCTGGGATTTTCAGAGTGATACACGAGTAAAGGCTTCACTTTGAAATCCCCACTAGCATTACTACACAACATAAAAGTTAGCCTGTCTTTCATAGGCTTGTGTCCTGGCAGTGCCTTTTCCTCCTGTGTAATGTAGGTCCTGTTTGGCATTTTCTTCCATGTATATTTTTCAGCCGCACATTTGTCAACTGGCAGCCTCACCATGCCTTATCACACTGTGTATGCCACTACGCTTCGTAAATCTGTCAAACCAGCCTTTGCTGGCTTTAAATTTGCTCACTTCAGCACTCGTTGCTGGCATTTTCTTGACAAGATCATCTTGCAACTGCCTTGCTTTTTCAGATATTATCGCCTGTGTAACACTATCTCCTGCTAATTCTTTCTTGGTGATCCACACCAACAACAAAGTCGTCTCCATATCTTCCAGTATTTGCGATCTCTGTTTTGTGACCATACTTGCACCTTTCGCAACAACAGCTTCCTTGATTTCATTTCCCTTGGCCACAGTGGAAGTGATGGGTGTATAGGCTTTGCCATACAGCCTGGCCAGCTCAGCGACATGTACTCCACTTTCATATTTTGCAATGATCTCTTTTTTTCAGTTCTACTGTGTTTCTGACCTTCTTTACCACAGGGTTGGCACTAGGAGCTTTCTTTGGGCCCATGGTGGCTTATTTAGCAGTTGCAAGCACTAAAAACAATGGAATAATGACAAAATGTATGGTATGAACGTGTAGGTGACCGTCACTCGCTGGTAAACACTGGCACACTGACTCTGGATGGAGTGTCGGGCCGTGCGGACCACGCGTACGTGTCCGAGCGAATCTACGATCACCGAACCAATATTTTTATAAAAAAATGTTACTAACTCCGAATGTTACAAGCTCTGATGACTATGAACACCGGGGGTCCACTGTAGTGGCATTATTGGTAGAGTTCAGTATAATCTTAGCTCTGCACCTGCAATCCTGTATAAAGTAGAGAGAGATGTGTAAGCATGTTAAGACATGTATTTCTTCTGTTAGCTTCTAAGTAAACCCAATAATCATACCTTTATTGGTACCATGGTCGTAGTGTGAGTAGAGACAAGTAAGGTCATCCTTACTTGTGGGTTTACTGTAGATCTGAAAGAATGGTGACTTAATTGGATAACCTACATGGGAAAGACAGATAGTGGAGGACTTTTAAGAGTCCATATTGAGGCTGTGTATATATGTTCATCTAGATTAAGGACTGTCATATATTATCTAAGTGTTTGAGGAAGGATAGTACAGAAGAATGTTCTCTTCACCTTCCACTCCCTCCGGCCATTGCCAGTATGAAAACTGGGGAAGAGATGCATCATGCCATATTGAAAAAAAATGGTATGGAATTTACAGGAGATGGAAGTGAATGGAAGTAATGGATTACAACTACCTATACTTAATTAATACTGTGCAGTGCCCACCACTGATATTGCTACCACAACCATCTACATACTTCTACTACTACTGCTATTAATTTTAGTGATGGTACAAGCTTAGTTGCTCTCCTTTATACCTCCAGAATATTTTTTTTTTCAGTAATTGAAGACCAAAACTGGATGGCATATCCAAGATGCAGTGTAACAATTGCATTATAGTCAGAATGGTATCTGGTGTTTTGTACTTTAGGTTTCTAGCTATGAAACTACCATTCTGTTATTTTTCCTCCTCATAGATAGGCATTGTTTATAGCAAAGGGGGATCCTTATTCGTATGACATGTCACCTACGTGAGAATACAATACCTGATAGTATAGCCTTTTGTATGTGAAATGTTTTACCAATAAAGAAGATAGACTAAGATTAATTGCAAGTACAGGAAACATTGATATTATTGCAAAAAATAAGAAAAGATTTAATTTGAAAAATTTGGACATGCCTGGTGAATGGCATATGCAAGAATTTAAATTATTCTTTGCTGGTAGGTGCATCAAGAAATGGGTGGAGTAGTGATTTATGTTGGAGAAAACTTTCACTGTTGCATCAAAAATTATATTAAATCTGTGGGTTCTGATGCTCAGTCAGTTTGGCTGCAATTTTTTGTAGAAAATGAAAAGCTAAACTTAAATGTTCAATACAGACTCCCAGACTTAGAAAGCACCTTCAGGAAACATCTTCGGGACAGAATTGTTAAGGCTTCAATGTAAAAACGTAGAAATTCTAGAGGATTTTAACGTTAGCCTAATTAACTGGAATTCTTTCACTGAGAATTTAGAGTCCAACAACTTATTTGAGGTAGATGGGGTTGTAAGAGAAGTGAATGCGAGGGTCTTGGCAAGAGGTGTGGGGTTAAAAGATAAAGAATTAAATACAAAGTGGGAGTTGTCACAGTTGCTTTTTGCTGATGACACTGTGCTTTTGGGAGATTCTGAAGAGAAGTTGCAGAGGTTGGTGGATGAATTTGGTAGGGTGTGTAAAAGAAGAAAATTGAAAGTGAATATAGGAAAGAGTAAGGTGATGAGGATAACAAAAAGATTAGGTGACGAAAGATTGGATATCAGATTGGAGGGAGAGAGTATGGAGGAGGTGAATGTATTCAGATATTTGGGAGTGGACATGTCAGCAGATGGGTCTATGAAGGATGAGGATGAGGAGGGGTTGTTGAGGTGGTTCGGACATGTAGAGAGAATGGAACGAGACAGAATAACTTCGAGTGTATAAATCTGTAGTGGAGGGAAGGCGGGGTAGGGGTTGGCCTAGGAAAGGTTGGAGGGAGGGGGTAAAGGAAGTTTTTGTGTGCGAGGGGCTTGGACTTCCAGCAAGCATGTGTGAGCGTATTTGATAGGAGTGAATGGAGACAAATGGTTTTTAATACTTGACGTGCTGTTGGAGTGTGAGCAAAGTAACATTTATGAAGGGATTCAGGGAAACCGGCAGGCCGGACTTGAGTCCTGGAGATGGGAAGTACAGTGTCTGCACTCTGAAGGAGGGGTGTTAATGTTGCAGTTTTATAACTGTAGTGTAAAGCACCCCTCTGGCAAGACAGTGATGGAGTGAATGATGATGAAAGTTTTTCTTTTTCGGGCCACCCTGCCTTGGTGGGAATCGGCCGATGCTGAGGGAATTGCTTCAGAGGAGGAGGATGAGAGAGGGAAGAATGTGCCTTCTTTAGTGATTAAGGACATGTGTGCAAAGTGGAATGAGTTGCACAGTTTTGCAGAGAAATATCACCCTAACAAAGCTGTTGCAAGCCATGTCTGCAACATGTTCAATGACATTGCCTTGTCCCATTTTAGGCAAATCTTAAAGAGACGCCAGAAACAGACCTCTCTGGACAGATTTTTTGTGCAACAGGGGTCCAGTGCCAGTAAAAGACATATCTGAAGTCCTTATGGAGGGAGATTTCCCTTCCAGCCAATAACCTCTCCTCCTCCCTCTCCCCTCCTTGCCGTCTTCCATACGCCAACAAGAATCTTCAATAAAGGTAAAAGTGATGTTAAATGTTCATTTATCCATTTCAATAGTCATTTATATTTATTTCTCATTGTTTTCTGTATGTAAAACTATAGTTATTCTCTATAAAATGTATTTTTTGTTAATACTTTTCGGTGTCTGGAACGGATTACGTATGTAATTGGATTTACATTATTTCTTATGGGAAATATTGCTTCAGTTTTCGTACAATTCGGTTTTCGTCAGACTTTCTGGAACGAATTAATCACGAAAACCGAGGTTCCACTGTATAGTGATTCTGACAGAATGTTGATAAAGACATTTATGCACATTCAGGATATTTATTGAGGAAATGTTTTGCAACAATTTTTTTTTAGTGTCAGGACTGAAGAAACCATTCCTGGCAAAACATTTCCTAAGTAAATGCCTTAAACTGTTCATAAGTGAATTTATTCACAGAATTATGGTAAATATTCTACTTTACAGTATAATATTTACATAGAATGCAAGAGGCATTCTATGATTTTCTGTGGGAAATGTTTTGTGCATTGAGCAAGAGGAAATGCAAGAAGCGGTGGCAGGCATGAATAATGTTAGAAGCAGTTGCAAGTGTGAGTGGTGGCAGACATGAATAATGCAAGAAGTAGTTGCAAGTGTGAGTGGTGGCAGGCATGAATAATGTAAGAAGCAGTTGCAAGTGTGAGTGGTGTAAGGAGTGTTGGCAGACATGAATAATGCAAGAAGCAGTTGCAAGTGAGAGTGGTGTAAGGAGTGGTGGCAGGCATGAATAATGCAAGAAGCAGTTGCAAGTGTGAGTGGTGGCAGGCATGAATAATGCAAGAAGCAGTTGCAAGTGTGAGTGGTGGCAGGCATGAATAATGCAAGAAGCAGTTGCAAGTGTGAGTAGTGGCAGGCATGAATAATGCAAGAAGCAGTTGCAAGTGTGAATGGTGCAAGGAGCAGTGGCAGACTTGAGTGATGCTAGGAATGGTGGGAGGCATTAATAGAAATTCTTACCTACCTCATTATAGGTGAAAAGGAAACTCCAGTGGAGCACTGAGAGTTTGGCTTGATCAGGGCTAGAGGCAAATTTTTCAAGGAGAGATTTACACAACAAAATATTTAAGTACAAATCAAATAAAAAGTGGTGTCCACTATTTCCTGTTGTCCTTATCCCTTTGTAAAGTACTGTATATGTACAAGTGTAAATCATGCATCAGGTAATGTAAAGAGGCAACATAGTATCAGTTTTATGACTTGAAACTCCTTCAAAACTATGATACTCTTTTGTAGATTCTCTGCAGTATAAAATAAAACCCCTTTAACAGTTGTTTCATTGCATACTCTGGTAATTACTGTATGTTTTACAGTGCACCAACATATACACATGGTTTATGGCTATTTTTTTTTATTAACCCTTTGGGGGTCGACAGGCCTTCTTGGAAACACGTTCTCAGGGTCGAAAATTTTTTGGAAAATAAAAAAATAATAATTTGTTCTTATGAAATGATAGAGAATCTTTTTCTGATCATAACGACACCAACAGTATGAAATTTAAATGAAAACTTATGGAATTATGCTCTCGCGAAGTTATCGGTCTCGAAGATGTTTACGCATCGGCGATTTCGCCCACTTTGAGCCCTATTTTTGGCCAATTCCAATGTTCCAGTCCACTACAATCATAGCTATTTCACTGGAACTCCATTTCTTCTATCGATTGAGTACAAGAAACCGCCTATTTACCAATTTCAACTACCCAAAATAGTGGTCAGAAAATGGCAATTTGGCCAATTTCACACAAATTTCAAAATAGGGTTCAGAATAAACAAGGCAGACATTCCTGGCACTAAAATAACATCTTTTCTGTTCATTAGTCACGTCTCCAGGCCTCTCTTACGTTACTTTTGCTTTCCATTTTGAATTTTTATTCTCACAAAAATTAGAAGATTTACTGTTATGTATACAACTGCATCATTGTAAAAATGGTATAAATAATATCACCACACTTGTGCATGAATATTAGACTACCCAGTTGATGTGTATTGAACGCATGGTGTGATTTGTTTACTCTTGAACATCGGCTAAAATCGAACATTTTCGCTAATTTGAGCTCAATTTCAAGGTACTTGTCATTGTCAAACCAATCAAAATCATCTCTATTTCTGTAATATATCTTCCATTCTATCAAATGAGACAAAGAAAACGAGAATACATCAATAAATACCATACGAAAATAGACTGCAAATTCGCTGTTTAAAAAAAAAAAAAGGGTCAGATTTTTTTTTTCTCATTATGCAGCGTGTGCTGCAGACCCATTCTTTCATATGTAGGCCTACCAGCCGTTTCCCACTTAAGGCCGCTAGAATTTACGCGTACTAGTACGGCACTGACCCTTGCTCGTAAAACGTACTAGTATGGCACCGACCCCGAAAGGGTTAACACATCACCCGTTTCCCACCGAGGCAGGGTAACCCGAAAAAAAAGAAAAACGCTCATCATTACTCGTGCATCACTGTCCTGCCAGAGGCATGCCTTCACTACAGTTCAAAAACTAACATATTTCCACCCCTCCTTCAGAGCACAGGCACTGTACTTCCCACCTACAGGACTGAAGCTCGGCTAACTGGTTTCCTTGAATCCCTTTATAAATGTTACCTTGCTCACACTCCAACTGCACGTCAAGTCATAAATACCATTTGCCTCCAGTCGCTCTTATCTAACATGCTCATGCATGCTTGCTGGAAGTCTAAGCCTTTCTCACACAAAACCTTTTACCCCCTTCCTCCAACCTTTCCTAGAATGACCCCTATATCACCTTCCTTCCAGTACAGATTTATATGCTCTCTGAGTCATTCTGTTTGTTTCCAACCTCTCTAAATGTCCGAACCACCTCAGCCCTCTGGATAGTACTTTTAGAAACCCCACACCACCTCCTAATCTCCAAGCTATGAATTCTCTGCTTAATATTCACACCACACATTGCTCTCAAACATGACATCTCCACCGCCTCCAGCCTTCTCCTTGTTGCAACATTCACCACCCATGCTTCGCACCCATATAAGAGCGTTGGTACCACTACACTTTCATACATTCTCCTCTTTGCATCCATATCTTAACCAATTATACTTTTTAATAACCTGTGACAAATATCCCATTTTACTTGTTTTAATATCTACTGTATACCATTCTTTGCCCCTCTTTATTTTTTTATTATACTTTTATATAAACCTGTATTATACCTTTATATCTATTGCAACTATTCTCTAGTGCAATTACAAGTAACAGTCTGGTGCTACTTTACTCTATAACTATCTTATAACTACCTTATTATCTTGTTAATATCATAGGTAATATCTAGTTTACCTAATTACATTCTAGATTATTAAATAACCAACACCAAACTCATTGGTGCTACCCAATTTTGTAATTTTAAACTTAATAGTTTAAATCTAAATTTTTAATTTTTACTGTACTTTATTTCATTCTAGCTTAATACATAACTAATACCAAACTCATTGGTGCTAGCTTATTTTTAATAATTTTATCTTATTATTTTATATCTAAATTTTTTAAAATTTTACTGTACTTTATTTCATTCTAGCTTAATACATAACCAATACCAAACCCATTGGTGCTACCTTATTTTTAACAATTGTATCTTATTAGTTTATGTCTAAACTTTTATTTCATACAAGCTTAATACATACTCAATACCAAGTCCATTATGTTTATATGTTGCTATACTCTATTTGACCAATGTGCATTAGTTATATACTTATCAAAATATCCCCTTACTACAGACATCAGTTCTATAACTCACCACACAATACATGATATAACAAAATTACAATTTAACCTAAATGATGATTGATCACATCGACCCTGATCTAAACCTATTTAATCAAACACCAATCCAAAACTTACTGGAAAATAACTGCCTCTACTACACAGCTTCACAAGCCCACACTGTCCTAAACACTACTAAAAGTATAACAGTTCTTAACTACAACGTCCGATCCTTAAGCAAACACTATGATGACCTCCTTGCCCTCCTTGATTCCCTAAAGACAACCTTCACATGTATTGTCCTTACTGAAACCTGGCTTAAGCAGGATACAATAGATATCTACTCGCTACCAGGATACACAGCAATACACAACTGCAGACCACATCAAGTTGGGGGTGGTATTGCAATCTATTACTCTAATGAAATATCCTGTT
>WNWK01021306.1:0-34275 GCA_009830355.1 Cherax destructor | reverse complement strand
ATTATTAGAATCAATTATAGCTGATATTATTATTGTGATGTCACCGTGGTTGTTCAATATATTTATAGATGGGGTTGTAAGAGAAGTGAATGCGAGGGTCTTGGCAAGAGGTGTTGGGCTAAAAGATAAAGAAGCAAATACAAAGTGGGAGTTGTCACAGTTGCTTTTGCTGATGACACTGTGCTTTTGGGAGATTCTGAAGAGAAGCTGCAGAGGTTGGTGGATGAATTTGGTAGGGTGTGTAAAAGAAGAAAATTGAAAGTGAATATAGGAAAGAGTAAGGTGATGAGGATAACAAAAAGAATAGGTGACGAAAGATTGGATATCAGATTGGAGGGAGAGAGTATGGAGGAGGTGAATGTATTCAGATATTTGGGAGTGGACATGTCGCGGATGGGTCTATGAAGGATGAGGTGAATCATAGAATTGATGAGGGAAAAGGGTGAGTGGAGCACTTCGGAGTCTGTGGAGACAAAGAACCTTGTCCATGGAAGTAAAGAGGGAATGTAGAGAGTATAGTTATACCAACGCTCTTATATGGGTGTGAAGCATGGGTGATGAATGTTGCAACGAGGAGAAGGCTGGAGGCAGTGGAGATGTCATGTCTGAGGTCAATGTGTGGTGTGAATATAATGCAGAGAATTCGGAGTTTGGAAATTAGGAGGAGGTGCGGGATTACCAAACGATTGTCCAGAGAGCTGAGGAGGGGTTGTTGAGGTGGTTTGGACATGTAGAGAGAATGGAACGAGACAGAGTGACTTAGAGTGTATAAATCTGTAGTGGGGAAGGGCGGGGTAGGTGGCCTAGGAAAGGTTGGAGGGAGGGTAAAGGAAGTTTGGTGTGCGAGGGCTTGGACTTCCAGCAAGCATGTGTGAGCGTATTTGATAGGAGTGAATGGAGGCATATGGTTTTAATACTTGACGTGCTGTTGGAGTGTGAGCAAAGTAACATTTATGAAGGGATTCAGGGAAACCGGCAGGCCGGACTTGAGTTCTGGAGATGGGAAGTACAGTGCCGGCACTCTAAAGGAGGGGTGTTAATGTTGCAGTTTTATAACTGTAGTGTAAAGCACCCTTCTGGCAAGACAGTGATGGAGTGAATGATGATGAAAGTTTTTCTTTTTCGGGCCACCCTGCCTTGGTGGGAATCGGCCGATGTGTTAATAAAAAATTATTAGAAGTCACCTTGAAGAACATAATTTGATTAATGAATCTCAGCATGGGTTCACGAGAGGTCGTTCCTTCCTAACAAATTTACTGACATTTTTCAATAAAACATTTGAGGCAGTAGACAGTGATAAAGAATATGATATAGTTTACTTGGATTTCAGTAAGGCCTTCGATAGAGTACCTCACAAGAGACTCTTAAGAAAGGTGGCAGCTCATGGTATAGGAAGTAAAGTTCTAGCATGGATAGAGGCATGGCTTACCAATAGAAAGCAGAGAGTTTCCATTAATGGGGTCAAATCTGAATGGGGATTAGTCACTAGTGGCGTTCCACAAGGATCAGTTTTAGGCCCATTGTTGTTCATAATTTACATAAATGACCTTGATGAAGGAATTGCAAGTGACATGAGTAAATTTGCTGATGATACAAAAATAGGCCGTATGATTCATTCTGAGGAGGATACCAGTGAACTCCAGGAGGATTTGGACAAATTAATGTCTTGGTCTGAAAAGTGGCAGATGAAGTTCAATGTGGACAAGTGTAAGGTACTAGTCCTTGGTAATGAAAATATCCCTCGGATTTATAAACTAGGTGAAGTAGAGCTTGATCATACAGAATGTGAAAAAGACTTGGGAGTCATGGTAAGCAGGAATCTAAAGCCAAGACAACAGTGCCTAAGTGTGCAATAAGGCTAACAGATTACTAGGATTTATTTCAAGAAGTATAAGCAACAGAAGTCCGAAAGTTATTTTACAGCTCTATACATCACTAGTGAGACCTCATTTGGATTATGCAGCTCAGTTTTGGTCTCCTTACTACAGGATGGATATAGATTCATTGGAGAACATACAAAGAAGAATGACTAAAATGATTTACAGTATAAGAAATCTCCCGTATGAAGATAGACTTAGAGCGTTGAATCTCCACTCTCTGGAGAGACGTAGAATGAGGGGAGATATCATCGAGGTGTACAAGTGGATGATGGGCATAAACAAAGGAGATATTAATAAAATACTGAGGATATCGAACCAAGTAAGAACCAGAAATAACGGAATTAAATTGGATAAATTTAGATTTAGAAAGGACATAGGCAAGTACTGGTTTTCGAACAGAGTTGTAGATGCGTGGAACACTCTTCCGAGTACTGTGATAGAGGCTAGGACCTTGAGTGGCTTTAAAAAGAGATTGGACAAATATATGAGTGGGAGGGGCTGGGTTTGATTGGTGTCGTGAGTACGGGAATAAATTCTTAGGTAGTGGTGGTTTTGATATGGACCTGCCTTGTATGGGCCAGTAGGCCTTCAGCAGTGTTCCTCCATTCTTATGTTCTTATGTATGACACGGCGAGCAATAGCTCTCTTCTGCTTAAAATCAAGGAGTCTCTCTGTGGTTCTGTTATACCGATACCTGTCCCATGCAGCGCGTTTCAAACGCACTGCCCGAGCACAAGCAGGAGACCACCAAGGCACGCACTTCTGAGGATGCTTGCCCGAGGTTTGGGGAATAGAATGTGAAGCCGCTGTGAAGATGGAGGACGAAAGAGATGTAAAACCTCATCAATGGAGGACGAGGTAGGAACCTCATGAAAGGCAGTAAGATGTGCGTAAAGGTCCCATTTCGCCTGGTCAAATTGCCAGCGTGGGCAATGAGGAGGTGGAGAAAACAGAGGGGACTTAAGGATGATTGGGAAATGATCGCTGTCATGTAAGTCCGGGAGGACAGACCAGGTGAAGTCAAGGACTGTTGAGGAAGAGCAGATGGAGAGATCGATACAGGAGAAAGAATGAGTTCGAGGATCAAAATGGGTAGGAGTACCCGTATTTAAAACATGGAGGGGAAGAGAAGCAAGAAATGCCTCCAACTGAATGCAACGGGAGTCACAGTGCGACCTTCCACAGAGAAAATGGTGTGCGTTAAAATCGCCAAGTAATAGAAGTTGTGGCGGTAAGGAAGAAACCAGAAAATCAACATCTGGGATAGACAATGCCTGCGAAGGGGAGAGATATACAGAACATAGTGTATACCCCTTATTCAAGTGGATACGGGCTGCGGTGTAATGTAAGGAAGAAGGGACATAGAGCTGACGGTATGGAACACCAGTGCGTATAAGAAGAGCACTTTCGTTAAAGGTTCCATCGGAAAAAGGATCCGATGAATATAACAAATCATAGCCTGAAAAGGGCCTGATAACAGTGGATTGTAATTTGGGTTTTTCAAACAGACCCCAACAGGCAAAAACTGGGAGAGCAACACCTGAAGTTTACCAGGTTACCCCTGAGGCCTCGGATATTCCACTGCAAATAAACCATGATTTATGGAGAGAAAGATATAAGTCGAAGTGAGAGGCATCTATGGAATAGGGTTAGAAAAGTCCACGTGTGGAGGCAGCGGAAAACCTGTAATCAGAGAAGGAGGAGGGCGTTGTGAAGGAAGGAAGTGTGTAGATGAAGAAGAGAGAGAGAGGAGGAACCTCAGATGGAGCGGCGTCCATCATCGTTCCAGACTCTGAAATATATTCTGCAATAGCTTCCAGATTTTCGGAAGACAAAGATGCAGAATGCAATGCAAAACATTAGAAATGGAAGGAGAGTGAGCAACTATTGGGAAGTCTATAGAATGTACTAAAGTAGAGGGCGAGGAGATAGAAGAGGAAACTGTCAAAGGGACTTGGGAAAGGACTAAATTGGGAGTGGCCTGGGGAGGGTCAGTCAGGGAAGGAACTTGAGAGGGGACAGGGGATGAATAAATTAGACGAGGAGGAGGATGAACCTCCACACACGTTACAGAACTAGTCATAGGCAAAGAACCCAGCAATAGGGATTGTTTGCCAGACTTATGAGAAGAAGGGAGGCACTGAGGTTTAGGCGAAGGACTAGGATGAGTAGACTCAGAACTGTGCGAGTGAGTAGAGGGAGGAGTATGGACAGTATTGAATGCCGAGGTAGGGACCTCTGAGCCAAGAACATCAAAAGGATTCGAGACAGGGGTAACTGAGGATGTTGGAACCACAGAGGAAGTCGAGGAAGTTGGGACCCCAGAAGTGGGGCGACGTTTAGCGATGCGAGAATAGGAAATACGGGGAAGTCTCCCTTGAAGGCGTAGATGAGAGACGGCCATAGCATATGAGAAGCCTTCCGCCTCTTTGAGACAAAGGATTTCCCGCTCATTCAGGTAAACCTGATAACGGCGAGAGAACGATGGATGTGCCTCATGACAGTTAAGGCAAGAGGGAGGTAAAGTACAAGAAGGACTGGCATGGTCATCGGCACCACAGACTGGGCATTCGGCCATGGACCTGCAATATTTCGCTGGATGACCAAAACGCCAGCAGTTTCCACACTGCTGCAGTGTAGGGGTCACCTTTCAAACTTGTAAACATTGACCTGCAATGTAGACCGTAGGTGGGAGTTCATGGCAGTCAAACGTTAAACGAGCTATATTGCAAGGAAAACATCTTCGCTTATTGGCAGGGAGGGTAAAAGTGTCAACCTTAAGGATAGGGAGTTCTTGGAGCTAAAGTTGCTCCAAAATGTCTTCACCACATGTCTGGAAATTCCGTTGGACAATGGTGTGGGGCAAAATGACAGTAACACTACAAGAATTAAGAGAATGATGCTTGTCAATAGTGATAGGAATAGTATCTATGGTCGTAAGAAGGGAAAGATCGCGAGATTGGCCAGCATTCTGGACCATGATGATGCGAGTGCCGCTCTTGAGAGCGTGAAATGAGATACCTTTGCCTACATGGCGTAGAAGAGCTTTACCAATACTATGATCGGAACGATAGGTAGTTGGAGTAGTCGGTCTGAGAGTAAAAAACTTTGTCCATTGAGTAGTGTGAAACAAAGTATCTAAGGGGAGTGCGCGACGTGCTAATCGTTTTTGAGATGAACGAGAAGGAAGAGTCGAATCGTCATGTAAGGGTCTTGGTCGTTTGGATGTGGGACCGGGGGTGGTCCAATGGGAGACATGCGAGCGATTCGAAAATTGCCGCACCATCGAGGGAGAAGCCGGAATCAAGGTCAGAAAAGAGCGAAGGTCAGTTATGTCAAAAGGGCTGGTCGGAACCCCAGTACCTGAAGCAGGTGACGAACCGGCACCAGCAAGAGGTACAGGGGTATTAGAGTTGTCCGGTAACGAAGTAGGGTCAGAACTAGGTGCGGTATCAGGAAGGGGCCCGGGGGTATTGGGTTCATGGATTGGGTCAGCCATGGTTAGGTTACTTCTTTCTTTTTATTTTTAAGAAAAAAAAAAGAAAAGAAAAAGAAAAAAAAGAATAAAAAAAGGGGGGGGGGAGCATGGAGGAATAGCTCCTAGGAAGAATGAAAGGGGCGTAAATCACCCTCCGCGCCCAAGAGGACCACAACACCGCAAGTAGTGTAGATGCTGCATGGAACCCGTGCAATACCCTACCCTTCATGCCAGTAAACCAGCAATCCGGGATAGCAACCTCACATCCACCGAGCCACCTCGGCGGACAAAAGAGAGGGCGGCCGGATATCCGCCACAAAGCATACTGCCTTCGGCCACCACCCCCGGAATCCGAAAGGTGGCCTCCAGAGATACACCCATCACCCGAAAGATACCTAAGGCCACCCCCCGGGAGACCAGAGAGGGATCGGGACATCCCCAGGCGATCCAGATTCCACGGCAAACTACACCACCGCCAAGGACCTCAATGGAATGGGATGGACCACGATACCCTTCCCCCTACATAGGAACTAGAATGACTGTGGAGGGAAGCTCCCAGGATAAAAATGGGAAGGAAATAAGGGAGGGATGAGCAGGAAGAGGAGGAAAGGGAAAAAAGGGAGGATGGGGAAAATGGGAAAAGGGAGGGGGGATTGGGGGGTAATTAGGTTCGGTCTGAGGAAGAAGACCAAAAGGTCCAATTCCTCAGACCAAGAGCCTCTTCACCACAGCAAAGAGCCCCCCTTGAAGAGGAGCATTTTTGCAGTAACTTATAGTATGAGTATTTAGTTTTGGGTGAGTAAGGGGTAACATAATAGTAACATACAGTGGACCCTCGCCATTCGAATTTAATCCGTTCCAGGAGCTTGTTCTTAACGTGAAATGTTTGAAAGGCGATTTAATTTTTCCTATAAGAAATAATGGAAATACAATTAATCCATTCCTGCTGTCAGGAGGCATGACAAAATAGTACTTCACTGTGAAGCTATTATCAACTCGACAGCTTATTTATCTATCAGAATTCATCTAATATGACATAATAAACAATATAAATAATATAAAAACCTGATATACACTCTAGAATGAATAAAATATGTATGTCATTACGAATGTGGTGGCTGGGAAGGATGGTGGTGGCGAGCATTCTCGCTACAGCTGTGAAAACATCTTCCCATTCTTTCCTCCTTCAGACGTGTTAGTATAAGAGAAAACGGAGTTTGTAATGCTATCTGCATTAGATCACTTCCAGTCAGCTTCAAGTAGTGAACAGAAATCGTACGTGTCAGGCTGGTAACAGCAACAACAACAACAAATGGTTTGTTTACAAAACTCCCTCCCCAACCTTCATTTAATCTTGTTTACTCACCACTGCCTCTACCACCACTGCCTCTACCACCACTGCCTCTCACCACTGCCTCAACCACCAAGGCCTCTCACCACTGCCTCTCACCACTGCCTCTACCACCACTGCCTCAACCACCACTGCCTCAACCACCACTGCCTCAACCACCACTGCCTCAACCACCACTGCCTAAACCACCACTGCCTCTACCACCACTGCCTCAACCACTACTGCCTCTACCACCACTGCCTCTCACCACTGCCTCAACCACCACTGCCTCTACCACCACTGCCTCTACCACCACTGCCTCTACCACCACTGCCTCAACCACCACTGCCTCAACCACCACTGCCTCTCACCACTGCCTCTACCACCACTGCCTAAACCACCACTGCCTAAACCACCACTGCTTCTCACCACTGCCTTTACCACCACTGCCTCAACCACCACTGTCTCAACCACTACTGCCTCTCACCACTGCCTCTACCACCAATGCCTCTCACCACTGCCTCAACCACCACTGCCTCAACCACCACTGCCTCAACCACCACTGCCTCAACCACCACTGCCTCAACCACCACTGCCTCAACCACCACTGCCTCTACCACCACTGCCTCTACCACCACTGCCTCTACCACCACTGCCTCACACTTAATGAACAAACTCCAAACAATTATAATTAAGTGTGAAATGTCTGGATGAGCGTGCAGGGTATTGTTCTCTCGAGTGTAAACAACGAGGGACTGGCTCTCCAAGCGCCTGGGCGGACAGGTGATGGATACACTTGTTCGAATCGTGATATTTTGTTCGCATGACGATATAGATTTTCTTGTTCTAATGACGATTTGTTCGAATGCCAAGCCGTTCGAATAGCGGGGGTCCACTGTATTATTAAAATTGAAATTATCTTATAGGAAAGTAATATTGAGCATTTCTGAAAGTAGTTTATAGTATGATTATTTAGTTTTGGGTGAGGTTATCCTAATATTTACTGGTAATGAATTCCAGATTCTGGAATTTTTACATAGGTTGATATGAACTCGGGGTATATCAAAAAGTGATCTGTGTCTTGTGTTTTGGTCATGGGATACATAGTGTTGTGAGGCATGGTGAGGCAGCCAGTTCTGACAAAAGTGCGGCTGAAAATTATGTGAATGAATTCGTGGGGTACATAAAGGCTGAACAATTCCAACCCCAACAAGTGTTCAATTGTGATGAAACAGGCCTGTTTTGGAAGAAAATGTCAAACAGGACCTTCATTACACAGGAGGAAAAGGCACTCCTAGGACATAAGCCTATGTGAGACAGGCTAACTCTTATGCTTTGTGCCAACGTCAGTGGTGATTTTAAAGTGAAGCCTTTAGTGGTGTATCATTCTGAAAATCCCCGAGTGTTTAAGAGATGCGGAGTCGCCAAGTCTAATTTGTGTGTTATGTGGAAGTCTAACAATAAGGCATGGGTCACTAGGGACATTTTCTGTGATTATTTATTTATTTATTAACACATCGGCCGATTCCCACCAAGGCAGGGTGTCCCGAAAAAGAAAAACTTTCATCATCATTCACTCCATCACTGTCTTGCCAGAGGGGTGCTTTACACTACAGTTATAAAACTGCAACATTAACACCCCACCCCTCCTTGAGAGTGCAGACACTGTACTTCCCATCTCCAGGACTCAAGTCCGGCCTGCCGGTTTCCCTGAATCCCTTCATAAATGTTACTTTGCTCACACTCCAACAGCACGTCAAGTATTAAAAACCATATGCCTCCATTCACTCCTATCAAATACGCTCACACATGCTTGCTGGAAGTCCAAGCCCCTCGCACACAAAACTTCCTTTACCCCCTCCCTCCAACCTTTCCTAGGCCGACCCCTACCCCGCCTTCCCTCCACTACAGATTTATACACTCTCGAAGTCACTCTGTCTCGTTCCATTCTCTCTACATGTCCAAACCACCTCAACAACCCCTCCTCAGCTCTCTGGACAATCGTTTTGGTAATCCCGCACCTCCTCCTAATTTCCAAACTCCGAATTCTCTGCATTATATTCACACCACACATTGACCTCAGACATGACATCTCCACTGCCTCCAGCCTTCTCCTCGTTGCAACATTCATCACCCATGCTTCACACCCATATAAGAGCGTTGGTATAACTATACTCTCATACATTCCCTTCTTTACTTCCATGGACAAGGTTCTTTGTCTCCACAGACTCCGAAGTGCTCCACTCACCCTTTTTCCCTCATCAATTCTATGATTCACCTCATCCTTCATAGACCCATCCGCCGACATGTCCACTCCCAAATATCTGAACACATTCACCTCCTCCATACTCTCTCCCTCCAATCTGATATCCAATCTTTCGTCACCTATTCTTTTTGTTATCCTCATCACCTTACTCTTTCCTATATTCACTTTCAATTTTCTTCTTTTACACACCCTACCAAATTCATCCACCAACCTCTGCAACTTCTCTTCAGAATCTCCCAAAAGCACAGTGTCATCAGCAAAAAGCAACTGTGACAACTCCCACTTTGTATTTGCTTCTTTATCTTTTAGCCCAACACCTCTTGCCAAGACCCTCTGTGATTGGTTCCATGAAATGTTTGGCCCCAGTGTGAAGAAATATCTCGAGGAAAATAATTTGCCACTTAAGTGCCTCCTGATAATGGACAATGCTCCTTGTCATCCTCCAGACTTGACAGAGCAAATTGTGGACTAAGTTCATCAAAGTGAAGTTCTTGTCCCCTAATACCACTCCTCTCCTCCAGCCCATGGACCAGCAGGTCATTGGCAACTTTAAAAAACTCTACACCAAAGCAATGTTTCAAAAGTGCTTTGATGTGACCGTAGACATGAATATGACCCTAAAAGACTTTTGGAAAGATCATTTCCATATCCTGCATTGTGTAAACCTTATAGGTAAGGTTTGGGAGGGAGTGACTACCAGGACTTTGAAATCTGCCTGGAGAAAATTGTGGCCAGACTGTGTCCTAGAGAGGGATTTTGAAGGTTTTGGGGCTGAGCCTCAGAACCCTGAGCCTGTTGTGCAAGAAATTGTGGAACTGGGCAAGTCCATGGAGTTGGATGTTTGTACCGAGGATGTGGAACAGTTGGTGGAGGAGCACAATGAAGAGATAACCACTGAAGATGTTGAAGAGCTTCAACAGCAACAACAGACCACAGTTCAGGAAAATGGTCCAGAGGGGGAGGAGGTGGAACAGAGATGGAAGGTGCCTTCTTCAAGGATTAGGGAGATCTTTGCCAAATGGGCTGGCTGATGTGCAAGGCTTTATGGATGATTATCACCCTAACCAAGCTTTTGCAGGCCGTGTATGCGACATGTTTAATGACCATGTCTTGTCACATTTTAGGGACATTTTAAAGAACCGCCAGACACAGAGCTCCCTGGACAGATTTTTTGTGAGAGAGGGGTCCAGTGACTTTCAAGCTGGTCCTAGTGACATTAAAAGAAAAAGGCCAGTAACCCCAGAAAAGAACTTGCCACCTGCAGTGTTAATGGAAGGGGATTTCCCTTCCAAACACTAGCATACTACATCTTCTCCCCTCCTCCCGTCTTCCACATATCAACAACTCTTCAATAAATATAAGTGACATGTTATTGTACTATTATTTCTTTATTTCTCATAAAATTTTGTGTACATTGAATGTCTATATGTTGTAAAAAAATATTTTATTTTAATACTTTTGGATGTCTGGAATGGATTAATTTTATTTCCATTATTTCTTATGGGGAAAATAGAATCGGAGTTCGTCCAAATCATTGTTCGACGGGCCCTCTGGAATTGATTAATAACGAGAACTGGGGGTTGACTAATAGTATAAGAAGAGGAATCGTACGGTAAAGAGGCCCAATGTCCTAACAATGATTATTAAACAACCCAGACCAGACCTCTCGAGTTTCTGGGTTGTGATACCTTCCACTGTTGCCACAGTCTGCTTAATACCTTTCACCATTACCTCTACCCATATTGTCAACTTGTGGTCAGTGATTTCTCATGATGTATGTAAACTATTACCTAGTACTTTTTTTTGTTAGCTTGATGTTTACCTGGAGAGGGTTTCGGGGGTCAACCTTATGGCATTCCTCATCCTAATACAGTGGACCCCCGGATTACGTACTGCTCCAAACTTGAACAATTATGTAAGTGTATTTTTGTAAGTGCTTTTGTAAGTGTATTTTTGGGGGTCTAAAAGGACTAATCTAATTTACATTATTGCTTATGGGAACAAATTCGTTCGGTAACTGCACTTGAACAGCATTCTGGAACGAAATAATGGCGTAATACGGGGACCACTGTACATCTATTTTACATGCTTTCTTATAATCTGTTTAAATTTGGCCTCACTAAAATCATCATACATGAACCTCTAAGAGAACTGGAAAATTTATATCTAAAGTTCTGTAATTTAATAATGGAATTTTCTGTTAATCTGCCAAAAATAAATTTTTGGGATTTTTTTTTTGGCCAGTTTAATTTCTTGATATTTTTTGATACTGGGCCCAATTCACCTCCTTAGGCATCTTATTGTACTTAATGCATAGCCTATACAGTGGTACCTCGAGTTAAGATGGTCCCCAAAATCGCCCTTTTATGTAAGTTTATTTTTTTAAATGCTTTTGTAAGTATATTTTTGGGGGTGTAAAAGGACTAGTCTATTTTACATTATTCCTTATGGGGATAAATTCGTTTGGCAATGGCACTTGAACAGCATTCTCGAACGAAAAAATATCGTAACTCGAGGTACCACTGTATTTGTAACAGTAGTAACATTTCATAAATTTTTGCAGCTTTGCCAAATTATTTTTGGCAAAAGAAATTCAATTTCTTGAATTGATGCAAATAAACTCTGCATTTTCTAGATTTCAATCAGCATTAATTTTTTGGGGCGACAGTAGTTTTAATAGCATTGCATCTTATAAAGTTGTGATCAATAGCCTTTTGGTCCTGGCCCATAAAGCGAGCCCAATGTAAAATATAGATTTGATCTAAACCTTTGCAAATTCCATATTTCTTAACCATTGTTTACTACCAAAAAATATACTCTTCTGTTACCACACATGCACCAAATGGTCATTTCCAAAAATAAAAAAAAATGGTTGAAAAACTATTGAAAACACAACAAAATCTGTAACTCAATCACAAGATGTGATCCACCAGGAGGCCTGGCCATCTACCAGGCCGTGAGGGCGTTGACCCCTGGAATACACTCCAGGTAATGGAAAACAAGAATGGTAATTAGTGGGCAGGTGAGAAGGTGGGGGAATATAAGCAACAACAGGGAGATATGACACAGGTACAGTGGTACCTCGAGTTACGATGGTCCCCAAAATCGCCCTTTTATGTAAGTTTATTTTTTTAAATGCTTTTGTAAGTATATTTTTGGGGGTGTAAAAGGACTAGTCTATTTTACATTATTCCTTATGGGGATAAATTCGTTTGGTAATGGCACTTGAACAGCATTCTCGAACGAAAAAATATCGTAACTCGAGGTATCACTGTAATGAGGTTGAAGAGGTATGAGGAAAATTTAAAAAAGAAGAGCTAGTCTGTACAAAATGAGTGGAGGAGGATGGGAAGAGGAAAGATCAATGTAATGATGAAGTAAAAGAAAAAACAAAGAAAAACTTAGCACATGAGCAAAGCTCAGACCTCTACAACAACAACTGTCCTCAAAGATTTGTTAAGCTACACAGAAGACCCTCATATTACATGGTAGTTATGTTCCTGAAATTGCCGTGTTAGATAAATCCATGTTATATAAACTGAATAACTTGTTGGAAAAATAGGGTTATGTTCCTGGGACCCTCAAAAAAGTCAAAACTTTTTTTCAGACATCTAGATCTTACAAAAATAAAAATGATAATGTTTTTGTTGCTTAACCCTTTGACTGTTTCGGTCGTATATATACGTCTTACGAGCCAATGTTTCAAACATATTAATACACACAAATTCTAGTGGCCTCAAATCAAGTGGGAGAAAGCTGGTAGGCCCACATGTGAGAGAATGGGTCTTAATGGTCAGTGTGAGCAGTATAAAAAAAAATTGGGGAGCCAGTGGTGCATTGTGGGAAAGCCATTTCAGTAGTCCATGTTCAGCATGCCTAGTGGTAAGAAATATTTGACTCCCCTGCGAATCTGGGACTCTTCTCTTCCCCAGTGATAGCTCTAACACAGATGGAAGTGTCTCTGAAGATTAATTTCTTGGTTCTGAGGAGTTTGTGACCGAAAGCAATGTCCAGGATACCAGAAGGAAGGAAGAAAGAAAGAAAGAAAGGAAGAATGGAAGAGATGGAGAGGAAGGAAGGAAAGAAAAGATGAAAGGAACGAAAGAGGAGATGAGAGGAAGGAAGGAAAGAAGGAATGAAGGAGGAAAGGAAGGAAGGAAGGAAGGAAATAAGAAAGGAAGAAAGAAAAGAAGGAAGAGATGAGAGGAAGGAAGGAACAAAAGAAGTAAGAAAGGAAGAAAAAAAGGAAGGAATGAAGGAAGAAAGGAAGGCAGGAAGGAAGAGATGAGAGGAAGGAAATAAGTAAGAAAGGAAGGAAGGAATGAAGGAAGAAAGGAAGCTAGGAAGGAGGTTGTGGGAAGAAGACATGCAACCCCTTGTGTGTTGACAGGCAGTGAGGGTGGTGAGTAATGGTATAATATGTCATTTTGACAGCTGCCTTACCCTGTGTTGCGATCCCTGAACAAGATAATTGGGTCAAATGGTTGACGGACCATTTGGGTGCTGCACGTCCAGTATTACTGGGCTGCAGCGCCCAGTGTGACGTCACCATAGTTTATGTCAGGGAGGGGAACCTGACAAGAGGCAGTATGATCAACGACTTGACTGAGTAACGTGGTATCAGTCTGCCTTACTACTCAGTTATTTGCAGTATGGTTTACGTCGAGCTGTGGAGATTGCCTTTCTGTACCCCAGCTACCATACTGGACTCAGTTTGCTGGCTTTGGTGGCCGCACGACGACCCATGCAGTGACTATGGCTTGTACGTGTCACGTGAGACATGTCACGTGAGACATGCAACTTGTTTGGCATGGAGAGTGAACCAGCGGCAAGAGCACGATGGACCGCTGTTACACAGAGAAAAGGACAAAGAGACGGAGTGGACACAGTTAAGGGTGTAGACCCGGAAGCAATTGAGTGTTATGAGAACACAGAGAACAGGGTGTCTGTGAAGACACAGTAACGAGTGAGTGTCGAGTGACACAAGCAAGGGTGTCGTTGACACAGAAGCGAATGTGTGTTACAGCAGGAAGGGTGTCCTTGACACAGGATTACACAAAGTGTGAGACATTGGGGCTTGTCTTGTGTGACAGTAATTATGACACTGGTATTGTGATACTTGTAAGAATTTGTCTTGTGACACTGGTAAGTGTGTCTTATTGTGTCTTGTATGACACTAGTAAGATGGTGTCTTGTATGACACTAGTAAGATGGTGTCTTGTATGACACTAGTAAGATGGTGTCTTGTATGACACTAGTAAGATGGTGTCTTGTATGACACTAGTAAGATGGTGTCTTGTATGACACTAGTAAGATGGTGTCTTGTATGACACTAGTAAGATGGTGTCTTGTATGACACTAGTAAGATGGTGTCTTGTATGACACTAGTAAGATGGTGTCTTGTATGACACTAGTAAGATGGTGTCTTGTATGACACTAGTAAGATGGTGTCTTGTATGACACTAGTAAGATGGTGTCTTGTATGACACTAGTAAGATGGTGTCTTGTATGACACTAGTAAGATGGTGTCTTGTATGACACTAGTAAGATGGTGTCTTGTATGACACTAGTAAGATGGTGTCTTGTATGACACTAGTAAGATGGTGTCTTGTATGACACTAGTAAGATGGTGTCTTGTATGACACTAGTAAGATGGTGTCTTGTATGACACTAGTAAGATGGTGTCTTGTATGACACTAGTAAGATGGTGTCTTGTATGACACTAGTAAGATGGTGTCTTGTATGACACTAGTAAGATGGTGTCTTGTATGACACTAGTAAGATGGTGTCTTGTATGACACTAGTAAGATGGTGTCTTGTATGACACTAGTAAGATGGTGTCTTGTATGACACTAGTAAGATGGTGTCTTGTATGACACTAGTAAGATGGTGTCTTGTATGACACTAGTAAGATGGTGTCTTGTATGACACTAGTAAGATGGTGTCTTGTATGACACTAGTAAGATGGTGTCTTGTATGACACTAGTAAGATGGTGTCTTGTATGACACTAGTAAGATGGTGTCTTGTATGACACTAGTAAGATGGTGTCTTGTATGACACTAGTAAGATGGTGTCTTGTATGACACTAGTAAGATGGTGTCTTGTATGACACTAGTAAGATGGTGTCTTGTATGACACTAGTAAGATGGTGTCTTGTATGACACTAGTAAGATGGTGTCTTGTATGACACTAGTAAGATGGTGTCTTGTATGACACTAGTAAGATGGTGTCTTGTATGACACTAGTAAGATGGTGTCTTGTATGACACTAGTAAGATGGTGTCTTGTATGACACTAGTAAGATGGTGTCTTGTATGACACTAGTAAGATGGTGTCTTGTATGACACTAGTAAGATGGTGTCTTGTATGACACTAGTAAGATGGTGTCTTGTATGACACTAGTAAGATGGTGTCTTGTATGACACTAGTAAGATGGTGTCTTGTATGACACTAGTAAGATGGTGTCTTGTATGACACTAGTAAGATGGTGTCTTGTATGACACTAGTAAGATGGTGTCTTGTATGACACTAGTAAGATGGTGTCTTGTATGACACTAGTAAGATGGTGTCTTGTATGACACTAGTAAGATGGTGTCTTGTATGACACTAGTAAGATGGTGTCTTGTATGACACTAGTAAGATGGTGTCTTGTATGACACTAGTAAGATGGTGTCTTGTATGACACTAGTAAGATGGTGTCTTGTGTGACACTAGTAAGATGGTGTCTTGTGTGACACTAGTAAGATGGTGTCTTGTATGACACTAGTAAGATGGTGTCTTGTATGACACTAGTAAGATGGTGTCTTGTATGACACTAGTAAGATGGTGTCTTGTGTGACACTAGTAAGATGGTGTCTTGTGTGACACTAGTAGGATGGTGTCTTGTGTGACACTAGTAAGATGGTGTCTTGTATGACACTAGTAAGATGGTGTCTTGTGTGACACTGAGTTTAGAGTCGTTCAAATAACAATGTGATATTATTGTTACCTTAGTACAAATATTATGCTTATCCTTATTGTACAAAGATCGTGCTTATGCTTTTATTTTATATGTACAGAGAGTGTACTATAGTTATATAAAGTTTTACTAGTAAAAGAAAATATATATATTTATAAGTTAATGTGTCTATTTATTATTATACCCCGGACAAAAACCCTTTATTATTTTATTACGGTATTGCAGTGTTAGTTATGAGAGCAGTATCCCTTAGAATAACAGGCTGAGTAACTGGGTTTGCCATAGCTCTCGTAACTAATATTGTAATATTGTAATACCCTGACTCAGCAAATTTAGATGTCCACACACACACACACACACACACACACACGGTACCGATAGAGACAAACCAGACTTTAAAAGAGGAAACTACATGGGCATGAGGAATTTCCTGCAGGACGTTCAGTGGGAAAGGGAAATGGAAGGACAGACAATAAATGAAATGATGGAATACGTAGGGGCAAAGTGCAAGGAGGCAGAGGAACGGTTTATACCCAGAGGAAAAAGATTAAGTGGGAAGGCCAGAAAGAGCCCCTGGTTTACCCAAAGGTGCAGGGAGGTAAAGACTCAGAGTGTCAGAGAATGGAAAAGGTACAGAAGGCAAAGAACCCAAGTAAACAAAGAGATTAGTAGAAGAGCTAGAAACGAGTATGCACAAGTACGGAGGGATGCCCAGAAACAGTACGAAAATGACATAGCATCGAAAGTTAAGTCCGACCCGAAACTGATGTACAGTCACATCAGAAGGAAGACAACAGTCAAGGACCAGGTGATAAGGCTGAGGAGAGAAGATGGGGAACTCACAAGTAACGATCAAGAGGTATGTGAGGAGCTCAACTTGAGGTTTAAGGAAGTATTCACAGTGCATGAAGGAAGGCAGCTGGGTAGACAGGACGGGGTTCATCACCAACAAGGGATGTATCAAGTGCTAGAGGGCATACACACAACTGAGGAGGAGGTGAAGCAGTTACTCAGTGACTTCGATACCTCAAAGGCGATGGGTCCGGACAATATCTCCCCGTGGGTTCTTCGGGAAGGAGCTGAGGTACTGAGTGTGCCACTTACCATAATATTCAACACATCCCTTGAAACTGGGCAGCTACCTGAGGTATGGAAGAAGGCCAACGTAGTCCCCATTTTTAAAAAAGGAGACAGAAAAGAGGCACTAAACTATAGACCGGTGTCACTTACGTGTATAGTGTGCAAAGTCCTGGAGAAAATCATCAGGAAAAGAATGGTGGAGCACCTCGAGCTGAACAGGATAATAAACACCAGACAGCACGGATTCCGGGAAGGCAAATCCTGTGTAACAAACCTCCTAGAGTTCTATGATAAAGTAACAGAGGTAAGGCAAGAGAGAGAAGGGTGGGTTGATTGCATTTTCCTGGACTGCAGGAAGGCCTTCGACAAAGTTCCTCACATGAGATTAGTAAAGAAGTTGGAAGAACAAGCAGGTATAACAGGAAGGGCACTGGAATGGATCAGGTAATACCTCACAGGGAGGCAACAACAGGTCATGGTGCGTGATGAGGTATCACAGTGGGCGCCTGTGACGAGCGGTGTACCACAGGGGTCAGTCCTAGGACCATTGTTATTCTTGGTATATGTAAATGACATGACGGACGGGATAGACTCAGAAGTGTCTCTGTTCGCAGATGATGTGAAATTAATGAGGAGAATCACATCGGAAGAGGACCAAGCAGGACTACAAACAGACCTGGACAAGCTCGACATCTGGTCTAGCAACTGGCTTCTCGAATTCAATCCCACCAAATGCAAAGTCATGAAGATCGGAGAAGGGCAAAGAAGACCGCTGACAGAGTACAGGCTAGGCGGACAAAGGCTACAAACCTCGGGAAAGGAGAAAGACCTTGGGGTGAGTATAACGCCAAGCACGTCTCCGGAGGCACACATCAACCAGATAACTGCGGCAGCATATGGGCGACTGGCAAACCTAAGATTAGCGTTCCGTTACCTTAACAAGGAATCGTTCAAGACACTGTACACCGTGTACGTCAGGCCCATACTAGAATATGCAGCACCAGTCTGGAACCCACACCTGGTCAAGCACGTAAAGAAACTAGAGAAAGTGCAGAGGTTTGTGACAAGGTTAGTTCCACAACTCAGGGGTCTGTCCTATGAAGAAAGGTTGAGGGAAATAGGACTAACAACACTGGAGGAAAGAAGGGTCAAAGGAGACATGATAACGACATACAAAATACTGCAGGGAATCGACAAGGTAGACAGTAACAGGATGTTCCAGAGAGGGAACACAGAAACAAATGGACACAACTGGAAGCTGAAGACTCAGATGAATCAAAGGGATGTTAGAAAGCATTTCTTCAGCCACAGAGTAGTCAGGAAGTGGAATAGTCTAGAGAAAGATATAGTGGAGGCAGGAACCATACATAGTTTTAAGACAAGGTATGATAAAGCTCATGGAGCAGGGAGAGCAGAGACCCAGTAGTGGACAGCGAAGTGGCGGGGCCAGGAGCTGAGTCTCGACCCCTGCAACCACAATTAGGTGAGTACAGCTTCAAGTACTAAGAGAAGTTGATGGAAAGTGTCCAGTCATTATATATGTGTATATATATTATAGAAAAATAGTAATACAATTTTTTTTGCATTGTTGGTTTGTGTAAACAAGTTTTGTAAACAATATAATGATAATAATGTTTGTGCAGTTATTGTGTTGAATACAACGAGTGTATATATGTAAACTGCACCTTACTTTGGTCTTACAGGCCACATAAGTTACTTGGAAAAAAATATTGGAAAATACAAGAAACCTTCGAATGGGAGTAAATAGGGGCATTAGGGGCAGCTTAATCTAATAGCTTATAGACTATGAACATAATATTAAGAGAAATTGAGTGAGTTTGTCTTATTAGATCATTCAAATTACAAGGTTATTTTAGTATTTACTGGTAATGAATTCCAGATTCTGGGGTCCTTTATGTGCATATAATTCTTACATAGGTTGATATGGACATGGGGTATATCAAAAAGTGATCTGTGTCTAGTGTTGTGGTCATGGTTCCTATTAAGGTTGGTGAGGAGAATTTTGAGCGGTGAGTTTATATTAGAATGTAGAGTTCTATGTATGTAGTAGGCACAAGAATAAGTGTGAATGTTCTTTATGGTGAGTAGTTTTAGGCTTTTGAATATTGGTGGAGTATGCTGTCTAGAGTGGGAATTTGTTATTCTGACTGCAGCCTTTTGCTGGGTTATGAGTAGTCTAAGGTGATTTATTGTTATTGATCCCCATGCACAGATTCTATAGGTGAGATATGGGTAGATGAGAGAGTGATATAGTGCAAGGAGAGCTGATTGAGGCACATAGTAGTGTATCTTTGATAATATGCCTACTGTCTGAGATTTTCTTGGAAATTTGTTGTGTGTGTGTTTGGAATTTGAGGCTACTGTCAATGTGGATTCCTAGGAATTTTCCCTCCGTGAGTCTTGTGATGGGTGAACCATTGAGCGTTATGTTAAGTGGAACATTTGTGGCTCTGTTTCCAAACTGTATGAAGTAGGTCTTGTCAGTATTTAGATTAAGTTTATTAGTCGTCATCCATGTTGAAATTTTCTGTAATTCGGCATTAACAGTATTGGCCAGTATGACTGGATTTGGGTGAGAGAAGACATACGTTGTGTCATCTGCAAATAATATGGGTTTGAGTAGTTGTGATGCATTCGGTAGGTCATTGATGTAAATGAGGAATAGGAGTGGACCCAGTACACTTCCTTGAGGGACTCCGACTGTAATTTGTTGTGTGGAAGAGTTCGCTCCATTTGTGTACACGTATTGGCTTCTGTTACTGAGGTATGACTTTAGGTAGTTGAGCGAGTGCCCTCTTATACCATAGTGTGCTAATTTTGTGAGCAGTAAATCATGGTCGACTGTATCAAAAGCTTTGCATAGATCAATGAAGATTCCCAGTGGGACTTCTTTCTTCTCAAGTGCGGTGGATATTAACTCTAGCATGTGTATAATGGCATCATTTATGCTTTTGTTGGTCCTGAATCCAAACTGACAGGGGTTGAGTACGTTGTGTGAGACGAGGTAGGAATAGATCTGTCTATGAATAAATTTTTCGAAGATTTTAGAGAGCAGTGGTAAATTAGATATTGGTCTATAATTATTCAAGTCTGTTTGATCACCTCCTTTATGGATCAGGGTGACCCTTGCTGTTTTGAGAATTGATGGGAATGTGGAGGTTTCGATGGTTTTATTGAATAGTGTTGCAATAATTGGTGACAGTACCTGTGAAGCTTTTTTGTACATAAAAGATGGTAGGCTATTTATGTCTCCTGCCTTGTTTTTAAGGGTGTTGATTATGAGCGAGACTTCTATTGGGTTGGTAGGAGCTAGGAATAGTAAATCCGGGTAGGTGTTGGTAAGGTAGTCTGTTGGACGGGTGTTCGAGCTTGGGATTTTACTCGCTAGATTCTTTCCTATGATGGAGAAGAAAACATTAAGTCTGTTTGCTGTCTCAGTTGGATTATTATTATTATAATCAAATAGAAGCGCTAAACCACAGGGGTTATACAGCGTCTCAGTTGGAGAGAGTAGGAGTTCATCTGTTTTTGATAATTTGATCGTATTGTTCTTGGATATCTTTTTATTTCCTAGAATTGCAGATAGGGTTTTCCAGGTCTTTTTCATATCACCTTTTATGTTATGTAGTCTGTTCTCATAATACAATTTTTTTTTACTTTCTTATCAGGCTGGTAAGGGTTGATGAGTAGCATTTGGATTGTTCTCTGGTTATTAGACCCCTTCTGTATTGTTTTTCATATTGGTGCCTTTTGTTAATGGATTTAAGGATGCTGGGTGTTAGCCAGGGATTGTTGAGTCTCTTAGCTGTGATCTGTTTAGTTTTTTTGGGCAATGTTTGTTATAGAGGTGGTGGTTTTTTTTAAGGAAATTATTGATGCATTCATTAGTATCTGAATATGTTTCTAATTCATTATTCGAGTCAATGTCAATCATAAAGTTATAAAGTTATTAACAGCTGACTCGTTATGTAGTCTGAAGGTAACTTTTTTTAAAATCTTGGGGCAAATTACCTAGGTTGGTTATGAGAAAGGTAGAGTAGTGGTCTGTGGTGTTGTCTGTGATTATGCCTGATTTTAGAGGGAATATAGTGTTAGTCCAGATATGGTCTAATAATGAAATACTAGTACGAGAGATTCTTGTAGGTTTTGATATTGTTGGTAATAACAAGCAGTTGCTCATAGTGTTTGTGAATTCTGTTACCTGTGTTGTTAGAAGATGGAGGAACTTACATGCCTCTTAACCCTTTCGGGGTCGGTGCCGTACTAGTACGTTTTACGAGCAGGGGTTGGTGGCACTGGACAGGCACCTAAAGTCTGTACCTGACCAGCCGGGCTGTGGTTCGTACGTTGGACTGCGTGCGGCCAGTAGTAACAGCCTGGTTGATCAGGCTCTGGTCCAACAGGAGGCCTGGTCACGGACCGGGCTGCGGGGGCGTTGACCCCTGGAATTCTCTCCAGGTAGACTCCAGGTACTAGTACGCGTAAATTCTAGAGGCTTCAAATTAAGCAGTAAACGGCTGGTAGGCCTACATATTTAAGAATGGGTCTATGTGGTCAGTGTGCGCAGTATAAAAAGAATACTGCACCACACACTGCATAATGAGAAAAAAAAAAACAGAGTTTTTTTCGTTTAAAACAGCGACTTTGCAGTCTATTTTTGTATGGTATTTATTGATGTATTCTCGTTTTCTTGGTCTCTTGTGATAGAATGGAAGATATATTACAGAAATAGAGATGATTTTGATTGTTTTGACAATGACAAGTACCTTGAAATTGAGCTCAAAGTAGCAAAAATGTTCGATTTTCGCCGATGTTCAAGAGTAAACAAATCACACCATGCGTCCAATACACATCAACTGGCGAGTCTAATATTCTTGCACAAGTTCACTGATATTATTTATACCATTTTTACAATGATGCAGTTGTATACATAACAGTAAATCTATTTTTTGTGAGAATAAAAATTCATAATGGAAAGCAAAAGTAATGTAAGAGGGGCCTGGAGACATGACTAATGAACAGAGAAGATGTTATTTTAGTGCCAGGAATGTCTGCCTTGTTTATTCTGGACACTATTTTGAAATTGGCATCGTTTGAAATTTGTGTGATATTGGCCAAATTGTCCTTTTCTGACCACTATTTTGGGTAGTTGAAATTGGTAAATAGGCAGTTTCTTGTACTCAATCGATAGAAGAAATGGAGTTCTAGCGAAATAGCTATGATTTTAGTGGACTAGAACATTGGAATTGGCCAAAAATAGGGCTCAAAGTGGGTGAAATCGCCGATGAGTAAACATCTTCGAGACCGATAACTTCGTGAGAGCATAATTCCGTAAGTTTTCATTCAAATTTCAATCGTTTGGTGTTGTTATGATCGGAAAAAGATTCTCTATCATTTCATATGGATTTTTTTTTTTTTTTTAAATTTTTCGACCCTGAGAACATGTTTCCGAGAAGTCCTGTCGACCCCCAAAGGGTTAAGGGTTAGACAGACAGTAAGAACAAAGATGGTTTAGGAAGGGTGAGGGATGTGTAAACCAGGTGTTTGCATAGAAGAATATACTTGACTAGTATTTAAATAAAGTTAAGGAAAACTGTTGCATTTATGGATTTAGAAAAAGCATATGAAAGAGTGCAGCAAATGTATGGAATAGGTAGAAGATTATAACAAGCAGGAAAGAGATTTTATGCAGATAATGAGGCACAGATTAAGGCGAATAGGATAGAGGATTTCTTTATCACATAAAAGTAAGATAGATAGAAATATGTGATGTTACCATGGTTGTTTTGACATATTTTGAGATGGGGTTGTAAAAGATATGAATGCTGGGGTGTTGGGGAAAGTGTGGAATTGAAAGATAACGAATCTGACACAAAATGGTAATTGTCACAGCTGCTCTCTGACGATGATAGTCCTTTTGCATGATTCTGAAAAGAAGCTAATGAGGTTTAAAAGTGAACATAGGAAAAAGCAAAGTGGTAAGTGTAACAAAGATTGTAGGAAACCTGGAGCATACCTGAAGGCGGGTTTAGGGAGTCAATGCCCCTGCGACCCAGCCCACGACCAGGCCTTGTGGTGGATCAGTGCCTGATCAACCAGGCTGTTACTCCTGGCCGCACATAAACCGGCGTACAAACCACAGTCTGGCTGATCAGGTACTGACTTTAGGTGCCTGTACAGCACCCTCTTGAATTCAAGACAGCCAGGGGACTACTGGTAATCCCCCTTATGTATGCTGGCAGGCAACTGAACAGTCTTGGGCCCCTGACACTTATTGTGTTGTCTCTTAGTGTACTAGTGGCACCCCTGCTTTTCATTGAGGGAAAGTTGCACCGCATGTGGAGTCATTTGCTTTTGTAGCAAGTGATTTCCGAGTAAAGATTTGGGACTAGTCCCTCTGAGATTTTCCAAGTGTATATTATCATGTATCTTTCTTGCCTGCATTCCAGGGAGAACAAATAAAGGGACTTCAACCATTTTCAGTAATTTAGGTGCTTTATTGCACTTATACATCCTGCATATTCTCAAGGACTGCAATTTTGCCTGGTTCAAAAGGGGCTGTTAGCGTACAGCAATATTCCAACCTGCACACGAAAATCACTCCCTATGAAAGCAAAAGACTTGGCAGGAAATGCAACATTCCCCCGATGAAAAGCAGGGGCGCCACGAGTACATTGAGAGACAACACCATAAGTGTCCGGGGCCCAAGACTGTTCAATTGCCTCCCAGCACACATTAGGGGGATTACCAATAGACCCCTGGTTGTCTTCAAGAAGGCACTGGACAGGCACCTAAAGTCAATACCTGACCAACCGGGCTGTGGTTCGTACATCAGTTTGCGTGTGGCCGACAGTAACAGCCTGATTGATCAGACCCTGATCCACCATTAGGCCTGGTCTCAGACCTGGCCACGGGGGCATTGACCCCTGAAACCCTCTCCAGGTAAGTTATAGATCATTTACCCACTTTTCCTGTTATTCCTTTATCACTCAATTTGTGAGCTGTTACAACATGATCGCACCTGTCAAAGAGACTTGCAAAGTCTATGTATACTACATCTGCATTTTGTTTGTTCTACGGTGCATCCAAGACCATGTCATAGTGGCCCAGTACTTGTGAGAGGCAGAAGAAACCTACTCTAAACCCATGTTGTACAACTGATGGGCATCTAAGTAGGTGGTGATCTTGCTTTGTAGAACTGTTTCAGTGATTTTTATAATGTGGGACGTTAGTGCTGTCAGTCTAATTCTTTGCAATTGCTTTACTGCCACCTTTGTGGAGTGGGGCGAAGTTGTTTTTAGTGACTGAATATTTAAAGCACGTGAAAGGAGTTTCCTTGTAGTTCTTGATGAACACAGAGTCCCACGAGTCTGGGCCTGGGGCAGAGAGAGTCGACATGTCATTTATTGCTTTTTCAGTCCTGTGGTGCTAAGATTGTATCAGAAATTCTTGAATTAACCAAATTTTTAGTCTCAGTCATAAAAATTCATTTAGATCGTCGACCCATGGTCTAATTAATGGCTCGCTAAACGCTGAGTCATACTGTGACTTCAGTAACTCACTCACTTCTTTACTTCCATCTGTGTAAGACCCATCTCGTTTAAGCAGGGGTCCAATACTGGATGTTGTTTTTGTCCAAGATTTGTCATAAGAAAAGAAGTATTTTGTGGTTTTTTTTTCAATTTCATTTATGGCTTTCAATTCATCGTGTGTTTCTTGACTCCTGTAAGTTTTCTTAAGCTTAAGTTCGACATTTTCTATTTCTCTGGCCAGTGCCTCCCCGTATTTCAGATAACTGGCCCCTTTCAACAGCTCTATGATTCTTCACCTATACAGGGAGCATCTCTCTCTTTCTAGTTTACATCTTTTCTTTTATCTTATTAAAATTGAATTTTGTGAAGAGACCTTCCTGACTGATCACATTTTGCTGGTCAGGAGCCCTGTGCATACATGTCTGTACCTCTATTATGTTGTGATCTGAGTGTATTGTCTTTGATACAGTTATATTCTGTATCAGATTGTTGTTGTTAGTGAAGATGAGGTCCAACGTATTTTCTAGTTTTGTAGGCTCTAATATTTACTGGTTTAAGGTGAATTTGGCGCAGAGATTTAATATTTTGTGTGTGTGTGTGTGTGTGTGTGTGTGAATTTTCATCTGCACTGCCTCCTGGGGTGATCTCTGCTAAATCATTGTTTGCTATACTCCTCCATTTTAGGTGTCTCAAGTTGAAATCTCCTAGTAGTAAGATGTTTGGGGCAGGAGTTGGGAGATTTTCTAGACAGTGGTCAATTTTCAAAAGCTGCTTTTGGAATTGCTGGGAAGTTGCGTCTGGAGGCTTGTATACCTCCACAATGACAAGGTTTTGGTTTTCAATCTTTACCCCCAAAACTTCAACTACATCATTTGAGGTGTTTAGTAGTTCTGAGCAAATGAGCGACTCTGTGACGTACAGGCCAACCCCCCCTTGTTGCCTGTTTAGTCTGTCGCATCTGAATAGGTTATAACCTGGGATCCATATTATTTTTTTTATTAACACATCGGCCGATTCCTACCAAGGTAGGGTGGCCCGAAAAAGAAAAACTTTCATCATCATTCACTCCATCACTGTCTTGCCAGAGAAGTGCTTTACACTAGTTTTAAAACTGCAACATTAACACCCCTCCTTCAGAGTGCAGACACTGTACTTCCCATCTCCAGGACTCAAGTCCGGCCTGCCGGTTTTCCTGAACCCGTTCATAAATGTTACTTTGCTCACACTTCAACAGCACGTCAAGTATTAAAAACCATTTGTCTCCATTCACTCCTATCAAATACGCTCTCGCATGCTTGCTGGAAATCCAAACCCCTCGCATACAAAACCTCTTTTACCCCCTCCCTCCAACCTTTCCTAGGCTGACCCCGACCCCGCCTTCCCTCCACTACAGATTTATACACTCTTGAAGTCATTCTGTTTCGTTCCATTCTCTCTACATGTCCAAACCACCTCAATCCCTCCTCAGCCCTCTGGATAATTGTTTTGGTAATCCTGCACCTCCTCCTAATTTCCAAACTCCGAATTCTCTGCATTATATTCACACAACACATTGACCTCAGACATGACATCCTCCAGCCTTCTCGTTGCAACATTCATCACCCATGCTTCACACCCATATAAGAGTGTTGGTATAACTAGACTCAAATACATTCCACTCTTTACTTCCATGGACAAAGTTCTTTGTCTCCACAGACTTCTTAGTGCACCACTCCCCCTTTTCCCCTCATCAATTCTATGATTCACCTCATCCTTCATAGACCCATCTGCCGACATGTCCACTCCCAAATATCTGAATACATTCACCTCCTCCATACTCTCTCCCTCCAATCTGATATCCAATCTTTCATCACCTAATCTTTTTGTTATCCTCATCACCTTACTCTTTCCTATATTCACTTTCAATTTTCTTCTTTTACACACCCTACCAAATTCATCCACCAACCTCTGCAACTTCTCTTCAGAATCTCCCAAAAGCACAGTGTCATCAGCAAAAAGCAACTGCAACAACTCCCATTTTGTATTTGATTCTTTGTATTTTAACCCCATACCTCTTGCCAAGACCCTGGCATTCACTTCTCTTACAACCCCATCTATAAATATATTGAACAACCAAGGTGACATCACACATCCTTGTCTAAGGCCTACTTTTACTGGGAAATAATCTCCCTCTCTCCTACACACTCTATAATAATATTAATAATAATAATAATAATAATAATAATAATAATAATAATAATACTTTATTGAGACATGGTACAGTGATACATGGTTGAATAGACAAGATACATAGGTATTAATGAGATGTACATGCCTAAAGCCCCTAATATGCTGTGCATTGCGGGCATTCTTAGGACTACTTAATTGTAGACTACATGGTAAAAAGTTATGGTTGATAATTTATAAAATAAGTATAATTGTGTATCTAAGTTATAAAGTTTGAATATAAGTTGAACATATCAATTAATTGTAGCAATGCAACTAATTGAGTGAGATAACAATTTAAAACAATTAATTGCATTGCAGTTACAGTTTACGTGGTCATTATAATGTAAATGTTATGGAAACAGTTAGCTTAGTATGTATTATTCATAACAGGTTTTTACATTTAAGTGATTAGTAAGTTTTGTACATTTAAGTGATTATTCTACTTTGTTGGGAATGTTTGACATTCAGCATTTTGGTTTGGGTGAGAAGGTGGTTTTTTAGCATCGTTTTGAATTGGGGTACAGGCAGGGTTTCTTTGGCAATGACAGGTAATGAATTCCAAATTTTCGTGCCTTTTATATGCATTGAGTTTTTACATAGTGTTAGATGGACACGGGGAACATCGAGGAGTGATCTGTGTCTGGTGTTATGGTCATGTGTCCTGTTAAAATTGGTAAGCAGAAATTTTAGTGGTGGGTTAATATTTGCATAGAGTGTTCTATGTATGTAATAGGCACAGTAAAAAGTATGGATGTCTTGTATGGTGAGTAAGTTTAGGTTTTTGAATATTGGTGGAGTATGTTGTCTGGAGTGTGAATGTGTTATCATTCTAACTGCTGCCTTTTGTTGTGTTATTAGTGGTCTGAGATGAGTTATTGATGTAGAGCCCCATGCACAGATTCCATAGGTGAGGTAGGGGTAAATGAGTGAGTGATATAGGGTAAGGAGAGCTGGTTGTGGAACATAGTACCGTATCTTGGATAATATTCCCACGGTCTTTGAGACTTTCTTGGAAATTTGTTGTATATGTGTATGAAATTTGAGGCCACTGTCAAGATGGATTCCTAAGAATTTTCCCTCTGAGTTTTGTGATAGGGGACCCGTTTATCATTATGTTAAGTGGTGCATTTGTAGCTCTGTTCCCAAACTGGATAAAATAGGTTTTATCAATATTGAGAGTAAGTTTGTTGGTCATCATCCAGGTAGATATTTTCTGCAATTCAGTATTTGCAGTGTTGGCTAGTATGTCTGGGCTTGGTTGCGAGATAACGTAAGTAGTGTCATCTGCAAAAACCATGGGTTTGAGTAGTTGAGATGCATTTTGTAGGTCGTTAATGTAAATGAGAAAGAGTAGTGGGCCAAGAACACGTCCCTGTGGGACACCTACGGTAATAGTTTGCGCGGTGGAGCTAGCTCTATTTGTGTACACATATTGGTTTCTGTTGCTAAGGTATAATTTTAGGTAGTTGAGGGAGTGTCCTCTTATACCATAGTGTGATAATTTTAGGTGTAACAGATCATGGTCAACTGTATCAAAAGCTTTACGTAAATCAATGAAGATTCCCACTGGGATTTCTTTTTTCTCAAGGGCGGTGTAAATTATTTCTAACATGTGTATAATGGCATCATTTGTATTTTTATTAGGCCTGAATCCAAATTGACAGTGGTTGAGTACGTTGTTGGAGGTGAGGTAGGAATATATTTGTCTATGAATTAATTTTTCAAAGATTTTGGAGAGAAGGGGTAAGTTAGATATCGGCCTGTAGTTATTCAGGTCTGTTTGATCTCCTCCTTTATGTATTGGGGTGACCCTCGCTATTTTGTGTATTGATGGGAAGGTAGAGGATTCAATGGATTTGTTAAAGAGTGTTGCAATAATTGGTGAGAGAACTTGAGAGGCTTTTTTGTATATAATAGGTGGTAAGTTATTGACAGTAGAACTGATACAGTGAGAATGACTCAATGTGTATGGAGAGATAAAGTCCTAGCAATGTGCATGACAATAACAATATTTACATTATACAATATTTAAAGTATTCAGTAATTCAGAATAAAAATTTTAAGAAAAATTATGACAGGAATGAAGGTAGTTACACGATGTGATACTAAATATGACAAGATAATTGTGAGGATGAGAGTAAGATAAGGAGGAGGTTGTTAAGAGTAGCTTGGAAGTGGCTGGCAGACAACGAACATCTGTACACAAGGAGTCCCAGAGTTTAGTTCCTTTTATGCACATTGAGTTTTTACAGAGACCAAGTCAGACACAGGGAATATTATAGATGTTTGTGTGTAGTATTATGGCCAAGAGTTCCACTGCAGCTATCAAGAAAGTTGTAGGCTAGGATTAATATTAGAATTGATTTTCCTATATATGTACAGTGGACCCTCGCCATTCGAATTTTATCCGTTCCAGGAGCTTGTTCTTAACGTGAAATGTTCGAAAGGCGATTTAATTTTTCCCATAAGAAATAATGGAAATACAATTAATCCGTTCCAGAAATCCAAAAATATATAAAAAATAATATATTTTAATAAAATTAAGCTTCTACATAGACAAAAACATTAAATACTACAGTGCTGTACTACTAAAAGTATTAGTAAATAAATGCAAGTCTTTTTACTTACCATTATTGAAGATTGTTGATGGCATATGGAAGAGAGGGAGGAGGAGTGAGGGAGGGAGGGGTTAGTGTTTGGAAGGGAATCCCCTTCCAGAAGGACTTCTGGTACCAAAGCCCTATCTGGGGTTACTTCTTTTCTTTGTCTTTTAATCCCACTAGGACCAGCTTGGGAGTCACTGGACACTAACAAAATAACTGTCCACAGTCCTCTGTTTCTGGCGCCTTTTCAACATGTTCCTGAAGAAGGACATTGTTTGGTCACTGAACATGCTGCTGTTATGGCTTGTTTGAGCTTGTTCAGGGTGGTATTTTTCAACAAAACTTTGCAATCTATTCCACATTGTACACATCTCCTTAATCTCTGAAGAAGGCACCTTCTTCAGCTCCTCTTCCTCCTCCTCCTCCCGTGAATCAATAGCCTCAAATCTGGTCCGATGCTCTTCCATTTCCAGCTCTTGCAGCTCTTGAGTTGTTAGCTCTACCCTGTGGCCCTGCACTAACTCTTCCACATCATCGCCACTCACCTCCAACCCCATGGACTTGCCCAATTCCACAATACAGTCCACAACAGACACAGGGTCGGCAGGGTCAGGGTCAGCCTCAAACCCTTCAAAATCCCTCTGTTGGACACAACTTGGCCACAATGGTCTCCAAGCAGAGTTCAAAGTCCTTGAAGTCACTCCCTCCCAAGCCTTGCCTATAAGGCCTATGCAGCTGTAGATATTGAAATGATTCTTCTAGAACTCTCTAAGGGTCAATTCACTGTCCGAGGTCATTTCAAAGCACTTTTCAAACACTGCTTTTGTGTAGAGTTTTTTGAAGTTACAGATGACCTGCTGCTCCATGGGCTGGAGGAGAGGAGTGGTGTTAGGAGGCAAGAACTTCAGTTTTATAAATTTGAAGTCTTCACACAGTAGGTCTTCCATGTTTTGAGGATGTGAAGGAGCATTGTCCAGCAACAGGAGGCACTTTTTGTCCAAACACTTTTCCTGTAGGTATTTTCTCACACTGGGGCCAAACACTTCATGGATCCAGTCACTGAAAAGGTGCTTTGTGACCCATGCATTCTGACTAGCTCTCCACAAGACACAATCTACTTTTGACGACATTATGTCTCTTGAACACTCTGGGATTTTCTGAGTGATACACTAGTAAAGGCTTTAATTTAAAATCCCCACTAGCATTACTACACATCATGAGAGTGAGCCTGTCTTTCATAGGCTTGTGTCCTGGCAGTGCCTTTTCTTCCTGAGTAATGTAGGTCCTGTTAGGCATTTTCTTCCAAAACAGGCCTGTTTCGTCACAATTGAACACTTGTTCAGGTTTCAATTTTCAGTCTTTATGTAGTCCTGAAACTCCTTTATGAATTTTTCAGCTGCATGTTTGTCTGAACTGGCAGCCTCACCATGCCTTACCACATTATGTATGCCACTACGATTTTTAAATCTCTCAAACCAGCCTTTGCTGGCTTTAAATTCACTACCATTACAATCAGCACTGGTTGCAGGCATTTTCTTTAAAAGATCGGCATGCAAGTTCCTTGCCTTTTCACAAATAATTGACTCAGACACACTATCACCCGCTAACTCTTTATCCTTGATCCACACCAGCAACAACTTCTCAATCTCTTCGATTATTTGTGGTCTGTTTTTGGCTCGCACAGTAACACCTTTTGCAACATCAGCTTGCTTAATTTCTTCCTTCTTAAGCAGGATAGAAGCGATAGTTGACCTGTTTTTGCCATATATCCTGGCAAGATCACACAATCGCACACCACTCTCGTATTTTTGTATTATTTCCTTCTTCATTTCTACGGTGTTTCTCACTTTCATCAGCCCAGGGGTACCACTAGGAACTTTCTTGGGACCCATGGTAGCTTATTTCACAGTCGCACTTAATGAACAAACTCCAAAATTTTTTAATTACGTGTGAAATGTCTGGGGAAGCGTGCAGGGTATTGTTCTCTCGAGTGTAAACAACGCGGGACTGGCTCTCCACGCCTGCACTGTGAGGCACCCAAGCGCCTGGGCCGACAGGTCACGAACGTATTCGTTCGACTCGCGATAATTTGTTCGCATGACGATATAAATTTTTTTGTACTAATGACGATTTGTTCGACTGCCGAGCCGTTCGAATAGCAGGGGTCTACTGTAGTATGAACAGCAGTATGAGTGAATTTTATGTATATTAAGTAGATTTAAGCTTTTGAGGAGTAAGGGATTGTGTTGTCTGGCACTAGACTGGCTGATCATTTATACAGCCTTTATCTGTTGAGTTATTATTGACTTTAGATGATTTGCTGTAGTGATCCAACGGCACAAATAGCACAGGTGAGAAAGATAGATTAGAGAGCAGTATAATGTAAGTAGTGATGTATCTTGGAGATGATGTCAACTGATATGGATACCTTTTTTGTTATATGTTGAAAGTAGCTGTTGAATTTAACCCTTTCAGGGTTTTGGCCGGACTAGTACGGCTTACGCCCCAGGGTTTTCTCCGTACTAGTACGCCTAAATTCTAGCGCCCTCAAATCAAGCAGAAACAGGCTGGTAGGCCTAGATGTGAGAGAATGGGTCTGTGCAGTCAGTGTGCGCAGTATAAAAAAAATCCTGCACCACAGTGCATAATGAGGGAAAAAAAAAACTGACCATGTTTTTGGTTTAAAACAGCGACTTTGCAGTCTATTTTCGTATGGTATTTATGCTTGTATTCTCGTGTTCTTGGTCTCATTTGATAGAATGGATGATATATTATAGAAATAGAGGTAATTTTGATTGGTTTCACGATGACAAGTACTTTGAAACTGAGCGCAAAGTAGCGAAAATGTTCAATTTTTGCCGACGTTCAAGAGTAAACAAATCACGCCATGCGTCCAATACACATCAACTGGGGAGTCTAATATTCTTGCACAAGTGCGCTGATATTATTTATACCATTTTTACAATGATGCAGTTGTATACATAACAGTAAATCTTCTATTTTTTGTGAGAATAAAAATTCAAAATGGAAAGCAAAAGTAATGTAAGAGGGGCCTGGAGACATAACTAATGAACAGAGAAGATGTTATTTGAGTGCCAGGAATGTCTGTCTCATTTCTTCTGGACCCTATTTTGAAATTGGCATCTTTTGAAAATTGTATGAAATTGGCCAAATTGCCAATTTCTGACCACCTTATTGGGTAGTTGAAATCAGTAAATTAGCAGTTTCTTATACTCAATTGATAGAACAAATGGAATTCTAGCGAATTAGCTATAATTTTATTAGACTGAAACATTGGAATTTGCCGAAAATAGGGCTCAAAGTGGGCGAAATCGCCGATGCGTAAATAGCATTGATACCGCTAACTTCGCGACAGCATAATTCCGTTAGTTTTCCATCAAATTTCATAATTTTGGTGGCGTTATGATTGGAAAAAGATTCTCTATCATTTCATAAGAAAATATAATTTTTTTTTCCGAAAAATTTGCAACCCTGAGAATGAGTTTGGGACAGGGCCTCGCGACCCTGAAAGGGTTAAAGTTGCTGTTGAGGTGCAGACTCATGAATTTTCTTTTCTTTTGTCTTGCAATGGGAGAACCATTAATCATAACATTTAGTTGGACATTTGTAGCTCCAATCCCAAACTTCATATAGGTTGTATGAGTATTTGTAGTCATCCAGATAGACATCTTTATAAGCTCCTTGTTGACAGTGTTATTGAGAGAGTTTGGATTTGGGTGGTATTATACCAAAGGTCTTTTTTTTATTAGCCACTTCAGGTTAGTTTTCAAAGAGAAAATTCACAATGAACATTATTTCCACAAAACGTTTCTTACCTGAAAACAATTCCTTCACTAAATGGATCAAGAGCATCGACCAACTCCAGCTCAGCGTCTCCTCCTAAGGTTATCATCTGGTACATTTCCTTCAGTTTGTTAGATATAATACTGAAGCCCTTCATGAACTCGTTGAGACGTTGCTTCCTTAATGTCTCATAGTACTTCCTTTGCTCATCTCTCTGGTGAGAAATCTCTTCAAGTTCTGCTACACGCTTTAAGTATATCTCTTCCTGAAAAACAAATGCCAGTGACGATGTTATGTTCAAATTAGTCTGACTAAATGCAGAGATCATTTTATTTAGTAAGCAGAGTAAAGCTTATAATGACTTTTTTTATATAAAAGATGACCACTTAACAAAGAGCAGTTTAGAAGACTCAAAGAAAACACTTTTATCATTATTCTCCAGCGGTTTTTCCAAGACACACAATTAGGCCCAATGCTGACCCACAACATGCATTTGTGGACACAGTGGTGCCTATGCTAACCTTCCTATGGTGTAGAAATATACCTAGTTGGATGAATCTTATTGAAGCTAGCTGGCCCAGTGGCTTACGCGACGGTCTGGAGTTTTGAAACTATCACGCGGGTTCGAACCCCACCCGTGGTATTGTTTACTTCCAGAGATATAAGAGTGCAGAAGGAAAGTTGAAAAAATAGATTATCATCTCTAACTAATAAAAGGAGACATGATAACAATATTTAAGATTAAATAAAGATGCTAAGAATTTACAAAGAAGACTTACCCCATCAGCTGGCAGAACAAGAGGCTATAATTAACCTAAGAAAGAAGAGCTGCCAAAAGTGTACTACACGTTTTCTCTGCACTCAGTGTGGAAGAGAGCATAGAAAGTGCTACAATTACTGGAAATTATGGTTGATTAACCTGTAAACAGTCCACACGTATATATACGTTGGTACTGCTACTGCCCCAAACGTATATTTACTTTTTATTTTTCCTGCCTCCAAATTTGGCACGATTGGCCTGAAATACCTGGTCAGCATAGAATGGGTCTTAGCCCTTGGTGTGCGCTGCATTAAAAAAAACTGGGACCACTTAGTACGTTGTGGGAGCACCAGTT
>WNWK01021305.1:0-34277 GCA_009830355.1 Cherax destructor | reverse complement strand
TCACTAGTTATGCATAACCACTGGGTTAATATGTTTTTTAGTAACATTTGCCAGTTATTTTAATAGTCCTGTAACATGTCTCTAAAAATTGTCTCTTTAAATTACCATGTCATTAAATAATCTAAAATGATTACAATTTGTACCTGTTTGCAATAAACGAACTTTGTTCTGACAGATGCCGGGAGAGACCCGGGGAGTGCGGCAGCTGTCCCCTTTTGGTTGCTCTGCAGGCATCTGGATTTCCCTTTAACCAACACCCACACCCCAGCAGCCTGGCAGAATGTAAGAAGCCACCACTATCGTGTGGGCGGCTGTTGGCACGGGGGCCCCCTGTAAATGAGGGAGGGGAAAGCACGGGCCCAAATGCCGCCCCTGGCGTATGGGGTTTCGTTGAACTGGGTGTTCAGGGGCCACTAGGAATCGCCGCTGGAAGTTTCTTGGGACCCCTCCCCTGCTAGGCCCTAAGATGATCACGGAACCCGTCTGCCTTGATTTCCCCCCCGGAACGGGCCCCCAATTCAAAGCTGCGGGTTTTTTTGGGCCCACAGTGTGGGACACAGAGCCCATGAGGCCGAGTGAAAGCCGCAGAGATTCGGGCATCCCCGCGGTTTCAGTGTTTGGCAGTTTAAATGATGTACAGTTATCACAATGAGGATCTTAGCTCTGAGAGACGATGCTCCGAGCGTGTGGAAAAATTGATGACGCTGGAGAGCAACAGCGACATGCGTGAGCCGATCGCGTATCACACAGCAGACGTTGTTGACATAATACACACAGACGGCTCGAAATTTTGACACAGAAATAATCAAAAAGGGTTTTTGGGTATTATTGACCCAAGGGTTTTCGAAATCCGCCCTGCCAGACTAAGCATCTTAGGGGTATCCCCAACGTCTATGCTGGAGCAGACGTTTACCAACACTCCCCGGACATTCGATGCTGATCTAAACTTGAGTAAGGCAGCCATTCCTAAAACCGGGGACCACCCACCTCTTGTTACACCGACCCCCCACTACCACTGCCCGACAAGAGCATCTACGCCCTCAAAAAATTTCATTTGTAGGTGCAAGCGCTGTAGACCCCCCCCGAACTAAAGACCTACGTACCGCTCTTATATGGGACTGTGTCAAGAAGCAGGCTGAAGAAGAGAGTAAGAAGAAAAGTGCAGCGCAGGGGAAAACGGCAGGTGGGCGAGATCAAGAGGGGGCCCGGAGGGTCATGAGCCGCATCAACCAGATCCCGTCGACGGCAAAAATCAAGCCAGTGGAAGGCGGTGAAAGGGGGGGAGCCAGGCCCTGGGTCTCCTCAGGGTCCACTGTCACCATCTTCCAACTGGAGTTTTATCGGGGGTACCCCACCACGGATGACATCCGGACAATAACTGAGGTGGTGGGGAGGGGGCAGAGGAACTAGAGGCATGTCTGCCACAGTGGAGTCCCTTCAAGAAAAGGGAACCCCCTCTTCCACCAGGGCACGCTATCTTATCAATGTAAGTACTTCAGTCTACATTTTACATTTACGAGGTGTAAGGTCTTGCCTGGAGCCAACTACACTTAAGTTGGGCCCTTGAGCGATATCGTCCAAGAATATCGTAATCAATCCCCCCCCAAAATACCAGAACACCCTTTTTAGTACTGTGCACTGATTAATACTACACTACACTATTGTTATTATTAAAAATAAAAATTTTTACCTATGACAAATTAAAAATTTATTATTATTATTAATTATTACCCAAATAAAATTACCATTAATTATGATTATCATTATTATTATTGGTAGTAGGTTGGAACAGCAACCCCCGGGAAAGGTACTACTGCCCTACCAAATGAGGGGAAACAAAAGTTTATTTTTTTTGCATGAACGAAAGGTTGCGGGGTTTTTTTCTGTCTCTTTAAACATGAAGGTTGCAGGTGTCTTGCTACTTCTACTTACACTTAGGTAACACTAACACATGCATGTATAAGCATATATAAAAACAACCCCTCGGGGTTTTTTTCTTCTATTTTTCTTCTTAGTTCTTGCCCCTTTTATATTTCTGCTTATCTCCAGGGGGAAATGGGAAAGAATTTTTCCCCCAAGCTATGCGTTTTAAAGGAAGCGACTAAATGCCAGATCAATAAACCCAGAAACCCCCTTTTTCTCCTGTATAAATTACAAAAAAAGAAGATGGGGAAAAAAACTTCATAAAATTGGGATGTATTGCTGATGTTATGAATGAAAAATTTGGGATGTCTTTGGCCCTAAGGAAACAGCTAAAGGGGGGTGGGGCGAGTTTAAGTGGGGAGAAATAAATGGGATTGGGTCGGGAGTATCTGAGAGAGTTAGAGCTAAAGGGGTAAAAAAAATGTTGAAGGATCATTTAAAGGAAGGAGAAGGGGGAAAATATGAATGTGTAAATTAAAGGATTATGGGATAATAAAAGGGGGTCGGAGGGAAAAGGGGGGGTTAAATGGTATGCACCTGGAGAAAAGAGGATTTTGGGGGGAGAAAAATTTTGGGAAATGTTAAGCGAGTGGGGTTGGGAATTTTTGAGCCAAGTAAAGGGGAGTAATTGTGGTAGAAGACCTAAATGCTAAAAAGGGAGGTTTAGAGAGGGGTGGTAGGTAAGTTTTGGGTACCAGGTGTAAATGATAAGGGGGCCCCCTTTGATTGTTTTGTATAAAAAGGGGTTTTTGGGTTATAGGTAACACATATTTTAAGAAAAAGGGGGATAAATAAGTATACAAGACATGATGTAGGGGCAAAATGACATTGTTTGTTGGACTACTTTTGGTTTTTAAAGACTGTTGGGTAGACTTCAGGATGTCATGTTTATAGGGGGGCCAAAGATATATCGGGATCATTTTTTTAGTTGTAGCTACAGGAGAAAAGGGGTGAGGGGATAAAAGGGGAGAAGGGAAACACCCAAGAAAGAGAGAAGTAAAGGAAAAAACCAAAGGAGGTGGTTGGGGAAAAGATATAAACAACTGTTAAAGGGAAGATGGGGCTAGTAAGATAATCGGGGGTAAAAATGTAGGGGGAAAAATTTAAGAATATAGTCCCAAGAGTGTTAAATGAAGTTTGTGGTTAAGGGGGGGAGTGGGGGGGAAAAGAAGAACGTTTGGTGGAATGATGATGAAAAAAGGGGGAAGAGAAGGGGAAAAAAGTTAGCATATGGGGATTTTTTTACAAAGTAAAGGGGATGAAAGGGAGGGAGGAGTATATGGGGGAAAAAAAGGGGTTTAAAAAGAGAGTGGTAAAGGGCAGTGTAAAAAAGAGCAAATGAAAAGGGGGGGTGAGTTTTATCGAAATTTTGTTGAAAATAAAAAAAAAGTTTTGGGGGAGATTTTTGGGAGAAAGCCGGGGAAAGAATGGAGACAGTTAAAAATAGGAGGAGTTATTAAAGGGAATTAGAGGTATAAAAGGAAAGGGAGAATATTTTGGGGAAATTTGTTAAAAGGTTGATGAAGACGGGGAACCCGGATTTCGTGGGTAGGGAAAAGGAGGAATAACATCTTGTAGGAGTGGGGGAAGGGGGGCCATTTGGGGGGGGGGGGAAGTTCGTAAAGGGCAGTGGGTAGAAAATGGGGGTAAGGCGGTGGATTGATGGGATAAAGATAATTTAAAGGCATTTGGGGGTATAGTGTTAAAAGTTTAGTGTTTTTTTTTAATAAATGTATGGAAGAGGGTAAGGTACCCGGGTTGGCAGAAGCGGTTTTTTGTTCCCCTTTTTATAAAAGGGAAAAAGGGGGCAAAAAAAGAGTGTAAAATTTTAGGGGAATAAGTCTGTTGATACCTGGTAAAGGGAAGGTAAAAATTTTTGAAAAAAATTAGGAGTAAGACGGGGAGCAGGATAGGGTGGGAACCCAAAGGGGGCTTTGGGAAAGGGGAGGGGGTTTTTTGGGCCAAGTGTTTTTCAGGAAACATATGGGTGAACAATATTTTTGATAAGGGTAAAAAGGTTTTATTCATTTATGGATTTAAAAAGGGATATGATAGGGTGGATAGAAAAAAAGTGGAATGTTGCAAATGATGGAATAGGAGGTTTGGTTATTAAAAAAGGGGGAAAAGTTTTACGAGGATAGTGAGGGGTGGTTAAGTATGTGGGGGGGGGAGGGGGGTTTTTTCCCGTAAAAGTGGGGCTTAGACAAGGGGTGTGTGATGTCACCGTGGTTTTTTAAAATATTTATAGATGGGTTTTTAAGAGAAGGAATGTTTAAGGGGTTGGAAAAGGGGTGGGGTTAAAAAATAAAAAAATCTAACAAAAGTGGGGGTTGTCACAGTTGCCTTTTCTGATGACACTGTCCTTTTGGGGGGGTTCTAAAAAAAGGGGGTTGGTGGATGAGTTTGGTAGGGTATGTAAAAAAGGAAATTAAAAGTGAAAAAAAAAAGAAGGGATGAAGTAACAAAAAAAAAAATAATGGAAGATTGGTACGATTGGGGGGGAGAGAGTATGGAGGGGTGAATTTTCAATATTTGGGAGTGGATTTCAGCAGATGGGTTTTGAAGGATGAGGGAATATAAATTAAGGGGGGGAAAAGGGGTGGTGCACGAGGGGTGGAGACAGAATTTTTCCATGAAACAAAAAGGAAGTTGGGGAATTAAACCAACACCTTTATGGGTGGAGACATGGGTTGTGAATGTTGCAACAAGGGAAGGCTGGGGCGGGGGATGTCGTGTCTGGGGGGATGGGGGTTTGAATATAATGCAGAGAACCGTAGTTTGGAATTAAAAGGGTGGGATTTCCAAAATATTATCCAAAAGAGTAGGGGGGGTTTTGGTGGTTTGGACTTTAAGAAAGGAGAAAAATAGAATGATTGGGGTGTATAAATCTTTAGTGGAGGAAGGGGGGGGGGTCGGCCTAGAAAAGGTTGGGGGGAGGGGAAAAAGGAGGGTTTGTGCGGGGGGTTGGCTTAAAACAGTGTGAGCGTATTTATAGGGTGAAGGAGACAAAGGGTTTTTTTAAATTGCGTGCTGTTGGGTGGCAAAGAGATGGGGATGGGAAGACGGTCTTACTCTAAAGGGGGTGTTAATGTTGGTTTTTTAACTGAGTGAAACACCCCCGGGGAAAAAAAAGTGATGGGTGAATGAATGAAAGCTTTTCTTTTGTCGGGCCACCCTGCCTTGGTGGGAATCGGCCGATGTGTTAATAAAAAAAATTATTAAACGACCGTCGTTGTATTATAATATACTCAAAACAAATAATATAGCATATTATTTTATACACATAAAATTCATACTAAAAAGTAATAAAATGTGGAAAAGTTGTCGCCACAAAATTCTTGCAAAAAATTTCACTGTTATTCAGTCACTGTCACTGTTATTCATTCACTGTTACCGTTATTCAGTCACTGTCACTGTTATTCAGTCACTGTCACTGTTATTCAGTCACTGTCACTGTTATTCAGTCACTGTCACTGTTATTCAGTCACTGTCACAGTTATTCAGTCACTGTCACCGTTATTCAGTCACTGTCACCGTTATTCAGTCACTGTCACAGTTATTCAGTCACTGTCACAGTTATTCAGTCACTGTCACAGTTATTTAGTCACTGTCACAGTTATTCAGTCACTGTCACAGTTATTCAGTCACTGTCACAGTTATTCAGTCACTGTCACAGTTATTCAGTCACTGTCACCGTTATTCAGTCACTGTCACCGTTATTCAGTCACTGTCACAGTTATTCAGTCACTGTCACCGTTATTCAGTCACTATTACCATTATTGAGTCACTGTTACCATTATTGAGTCACTATTACCATTATTGAGTCACTGTTACCATTATTGAGTCACTGTTACCATTATTCAGTCACTGACACTGTTATTTGTCACTTATGTAGTAATATCACTGTTATTCAGTCATGTGACTTATGTAGTCATGTCATTGTTATCCAATCATGTCACTCACGTAGTCATGTTACTGTTGTTCAGTCACGGTCAATGTTATTCAGTCATGTCACTTATGTAGTCATGTCACTGTTATTCAGTCATTGTCACTGCTATTCTGTGATGTCACTGATATTCCGTCATGTCACTGTTATTCGGTTAAGTCAGTGTTATTCAGTCATTGTCACTGTTATTCATTCATGTCACTGTTATTCAGTCATGTCACTTTTATTCATTTTCATGTCACTTTAATCAGTCATGTCTCTTATTCGTCACTGTCACTGTTTTATATTTTTTTCAATTCTGATCGTCTCTTATTCAGTACTCTACTGTCATATCAGTCATGTACTGTATATTAGTATAAATAATTTTCACATTTTAAAAGTCTCACTAAAAGTCTATGAAAATAAAACTATTATTATTGAATATTTTATATTTAAAAAAATTACGTGGAACATTAAAAAAAACAGAAAAATTTGCAAAATGGAATTTTTTCATATTTCGACTGTTACAGCGGGTTTTAAGTCATGTCACTGACTGAATAACAGTGACATGACTGATATAACAGTGAAATGAATAACGTAACAGTGACTGAATAATAGTTATCTGCTGTTATTTAGTTAGTCTGTTGTTTGTCGCTGTTATATCAGTGACATGACTGATATAACAGTTATATCATTGCTTTATTAATAACATGTCGTTATTAACTTAATTTTGATTACATTAAATGAATTAAAATAAATTGTTATTTCCAACAATAAAGCTGGTAATAAAGTAATTAATGTTTACCCTTATTCCATTACGTTTTTTTTTGACATGAGTCACTTTCTTAAAGTATCTCTATTTTAATGTGTCATTGTGTCTTTATTTTGTCTTTATTAAGATATCGTCAGTGTAAGGTTTTATTGGTGAAATTAGGAAATCTGTCTCTTTACTGTCTACCATACCGTAAACAATTTAATAGCAATTTAATATTGTCTCCCTGTCTATCATGATGGTACCACTATGATACTGTCTCCCCGTCCACTGTACCACTATGATACTGTCTCCCGTCCACTGTACCACTGTGATCTGTCTCCCGTCCACTGTACCACTGTGATACTGTCTCCCCATCCACTGTACCACTGTGATACTGTCTCCCCATCCACTGTACCACTGTGATACTGTCTCCCCATCCACTGTACCACTGTGATACTGTCTCCCCATCCACTGTACCACTGTGATACTGTCTCCCCGTCACTGTACCACTGTGATACTGTCTCCCCGTCCACTGTACCACTATGATACTGTCTCCCGTCCACTGTACCACTGTGATACTGTCTCCCCGTCCACTGTACCACTGTGATACTGTCTCCCCGTCCACTGTACCACTATGATACTGTCTCCTGTCTACTGTACCACTGTGATACTGTCTCCCCGTCCTCTGTACCACTATGATACTGTCTCCCGTCCTCTGTACCACTATGATACTGTCTCCCCGTCACTGTACCACTGTGATACTGTCTCCCGTCCACTGTACCACAATGATACTGTCTCCCCGTCCACTGTACCACTGTGATACTGTCTCCCCGTCCTCTGTACCACTATGATACTGTCTCCCCGTCTACTGTACCACTGTGATACTGTCTCCCCGTCCACTGTACCACAATGATACTGTCTCCCCGTCCTCTGTACCACTATGATACTGTCTCCCCGTCTACTGTACCACTGTGATACTGTCTCCCCGTCCACTGTACCACAATGATACTGTCTCCCGTCCTCTGTACCACTATGTCTGTCTCCACCGTCCTCTGTACCACTGATGATATCTGTCTCCCGTCACTGTACCACTGTGATACTCTCTCCCGTCCACTGTACCACAATGATACTGTCTCCCCGTCCTCTGTACCACTATGATACTGTCTCCCGTCCACTGTACCACTATGATACTGTCTCCCCGTCCTCTGTACCACTATGATACTGTCTCCCCGTCTACTGTACCACTGTGATACAGTCTCCGTCCACTATACCACAATGATACTGTCTCCCCGTCCTCTGTACAACTATGATACTGTCTCCCCGTCCACTGTACCACTATGATACTGTCTCCCGTCCACTGTACTGCTATGATGCTTTCTCCCCGTCCACTGTACCACTATGATACTGTCTCCCCGTCCACTGTGCCACTAAGATACTGTCTCCGTCCACTGTGCCACTAAGATACTGTCTTTCCGTCCACTTTGCCACTAGATACTGTCTCCCCGTCCACTGTGCCACTAAGATACTGTCTCCGTCCACTGTGCCACTAAGATACTGTCTTCCGTCCACGGGCCACTAAGATACTGTCTTCATCCACTGTACCCTAAGATACTGTCTTCCGTCACTGTACCACTAAGATACTGTCTTCCGTCCACTGTGCCACTAGATACTGTCTTCCCATCCACTGTACCACTAAGATACTGTCTTCCCATCCACTGTACCACTAAGATACTGTCTCCGTCCACTGTGTCACTAAGATACTGTCTTCCCGTCCACTGTACCACTAAGATACTGTCTTCCCATCCACTGTGCCACTAAGCTACTGTCTCCGTCCACTGTTCCACTAAGGATACTGTCTCCGTCCACTTGCCACTAAGATACTGTCTCGCCGTCCACTGTGCCACTAAGCTACTGTCTCCCGTCCACTGTGCCACTAAGATACTGTCTCCCGTCCACTGTGCCACTAAGATACTGTCTCCCCGTCCACTGTGCCACTAAGATACTGTCTCCCCGTCCACTGTGCCACTAAGCTACTGTCTCCGTCCACTGTTCCACTAAGATACTGTCTCCCCGTCCACTGTGCCACTAAGATACTGTCTCCCGTCCACTGTGCCACTAAGATACTGTCTCCGTCCACTGTGCCACTAAGCTACTGTCTCCCGTCCACTGTGCCACTAAGATACTGTCTCCCGTCCACTGTGCCACTAAGCTACTGTCTCTCGTCCACTGTGCCACTAAGATACTGTCTCCCGTCCACTGTTCCACTAAGATACTGTCTCCCCGTCCACTGTGTCACTAAGATACTGTCTCCCGTCCACTGTGCCACTAAGATACTGTCTCCCCGTCCACTGTGCCACTAAGCTACTGTCTCCCCGTCCACTGTGCCACTAAGATACTGTCTCCCCGTCCACTGTGCCACTAGATACTGTCTCCCCGTCCACTGTGCCACTAAAGCTACTGTCTCCGTCCACTGTTCCACTAAGATACTGTCTCCCCGTCCACTGTGCCACTAAGATACTGTCTCCGTCTACTGTGCCACTAAGATACTGTCTCCGTCTACTGTGCCACCTAAGATGCTGTCTCCCCGTCCACTGTGCCACTAAGCTACTGTCTCCCGTCCACTGTGCCACTAAGATACTGTCTCCGTCCACTGTTCCACTAAGATCTGTCTCCCCGTCCACTGTGCCACTAAGATACTGTCTCCCGTCCACTGTGCCACTTAGATACTGTCTCCCCGTCCACTGTGCCACTAAGCTACTGTCTCCGTCCACTGTGCCACTAAGATACTGTCTCCCCGTCCACTGTGCCACTAAGATGCTGTCTCCCGTCTACTGTGCCACTAAGCTACTGTCTCCCGTCCACTGTTCCACTAAGATACTGTCTCCCCTTCCACTTTGCCACTAAGATACTGTCTCCGTCTACTGTGCCACTAAGATACTGTCTCCCGTCTACTGTGCCACTAAGTTAATATATCTGTGTTTTTGGTACTAAAATATTTCTTTATATAAATGATTAACGTATCTCTCTATACTGTTAGTTGTTTTGTATATGTATATACATAGTGCCGAATAGGTAAAACTTTTGCCACTAATATGTTTTCTTAGCCCCTAAGAATGCCGCCAAAATTTCCAAAGAAACGGGGTTGGGGGAAAGGCAACGTGGCAATTTCCCCCATATCCCCCGTCCTCCCAAAATTTTGGTCTGTTACTTTTCCCTAAGATTGCCCTTCATTGAAACCTATACTCCCCCCTTTGCACAGCAACTTTCTGTACTTCCATTTAAAAAGGGCTCCGTCACTCCCATAGAAAAGGGGTTTTGGGCCCCGGTCACTAGATTGTCTCCTTTTTCCTGTCCTGATTGCTCCGGGCTTGAAGCAATTCTCCCGCACTTACAGATTTCCATGCCAAAAGTTCTTGTCCCGGTTTTCCCACCCCCGGCCACCTGCCCCCCCAAAACTCCTCATTTGGGGGGCCCAAAAAAGGTTCCTCTTTGGCTTAGATGTCGGGGAAATGGCCCCCATTATGGTTTCAATTTCTTTTTGTTCCCAACTATTTGGAAGTGAAAACCCATCCGTGGTTTTCCCTTCATTCCCCCACCCCCCCGCCTTTTTTTCGGAAACGGCCTTTAAAAGGGCGTTTCGTAAAGGGAAAAGAGCGCATGGGAAAAAAAATTTTCCCCAAACACCGGGCCCCCAAAGGGGGCCCCCCCTTTGGCTTAAAAAACCCCAATTACATTTTTGGGGGGGGCCCAGGGGGGGGTTTAAAATTTAAACAAAAAATTTTTCCCCCAAAAAAAAAGGGGGGGGGGGTTTCCCATTTTGGGCCCAAAGGGGGTTGAACCCCCCCCTTTTGGCCGGGGGCCCGGCCCGGGGCCAAAAGGACTGCCCAAATGGGCAAAAAAAAAAGGGGTTTTCCCGGGACGTTTTTGCCAATATTTGTTTGATAAATTTTTTAGGGACGGACCCCGGGGGTGGGGGTTTTTCCCCAAAAAGGAAAAGTTCAAAAAAGTTTTTTATTATTAAAAATTTTAAAAAAAATTTTAAAATTTTTGTTTTTTTTAAAAAATTTTTTTAAAAAAAAAATTAAAAATTGGTAAAAGGGTTTAAAATGGAAAAAACCCAAATTTTTTTGAATTTTTTTCCCTTTCCCACTTGGGAAAAATTTTAAAAGGGGCCCCAAATCAATATATAAAATTTATATATATATATATATATATATATATATATATATATATATATATATATATATATATATATATATATATATATATATATATATATATATATATATATATATATATATATATTATAAAATATATATATATATTATATATTATATTATATATATATCATATATATACCCTGCAACTGACCTACTTTCCCAACCTAGGCAGGTCCACCTCACCCCCACTCATGTATTTGTCTAACTATTTTTAAAGCTACACAAGACTTTATCTTTAAGTACTCTACTCGGACATGCTCTCCACTGATGAAATATTCAAGTAGATTCTCCGTGTCGTGGTGGGAAGAATTGCCATATTTTTTTTAGACTTGCTCAGTATAGAACTGAGTTACGACTGCTGGTCGACCCCTATTGTTTGTTTCTGAGAAGCTGCGGTAATGAGGTGCACTGACAATTGTATGGTGACAGAGTGGAGGAGCGACAGGTAACTTCGGGTTTAGTGAACCTTCTACCTCACTTAAGCAGTGACTAAACCCACACGAATCTCAGATAAACCCACAATAAACCGAGACAGTCTGTCGTTTTCATGCCCCGAGTAATGGGGCAGTGTGGAGGCAACAAATTCTCAATGAGTGTCTAGCACTCGTATCAGAAGGTTATGTTGACAACGAGGATACAAGTAGTAATAGTTTATGTAGTTGTAGAAGACTACGATAGTCACAGCAGCACTGATGGTAACCAGCAGTTCTGTAACAAGAGTGTAGTAACAGGGATAGTTAAGATAGTCCAGTATTAATTTGGAAGAGAGAGAAAAAAAAAAAACATACCACGGGTGGGGTTCGAACCCCGGTCAAAGAGTCTCAAAACTCTTGACCGCAGGTTCGAACCCCACCATTATTTTCAATCGTGCATTACGATTTCGTGAGTCAAGTTGGAAGGGAGTTTTGATGCTGACTTCTGTAAATTGCAATTCATATTTCCATAATATATTCCATTGATATATTTTCCAGTGATCTGTATTTTATTTACACAATGGTTTCTACGGGGGTTGCATTATGAGTTCCTAACTTTATTTACAAGCTAAGGTTTTCCTACATCAGCTCATTTGAGAACCTTTTTATTGTTAAGAGATATACAAATAGAGAGCAGGATGAAGTTGGAGCCATCTGTGGGCCAGCGATTTCCTTTGGTCAACTAACATCAACATGACATCAACAAAAATAACATGTGCATATAGCATGACACCAACAAATTTATTTTGTTGATGTCATGATATGAACATGTTCCAACGAGTCAACCTAGGAATAAATGATCTTTTGTCTGTCTGTCTGTCTGTCTCTCCCTCTAACATGACTGTCTTGGTGTTACAGATCAAGTACGCTACTTCACCTCTACGGAAGTGAGGATGGGTACGAGCTGGACGACCTCTCACCCAACACCTCGCCGGGAAGGGGAGTTGTGTCGCCGGGTACTCAAGATCGCTGACGTCCTCGTCCCAGGTACGTCACTCTTTTGGGGTGAAGCTTGTCCTTGTCCCAGGTATGTCACTCTCTCTGGGGTGAAGCTTGTCCTTGTCCCAGGTATGTCACTCTCTCTGGGGTGAAGCTTGTCCTTGGCTAGAAACAAGACGGCTTCACAGGAAGAATAAAATCATTGTACCACTGTGATATTGTTTCCTATCTATTTTCCTACTAAGATATTGTCCCTGTCTATTGCTCCACTAAAATACTGTCTTCCTGTCTATTACCCCACTAAAATACTGTCTTCCCTATCTATTGTGCCACTAATATACTGTCTTCCAGTCTTTGTGCCCTAATATACTGTTTTCCCAGTTTGCCAAAATATACTGTTTCCAGCTTTGTGCCCAATATACTGTCTTCCAGTTTTGTCCACTAATAATGTTTTCCCAGTCTATTTGCCCTTATACTTATTCCATTTTGTGCCCAAATACTGTTTTCCCAGCATTTTTTAAGATATTTTTCCCCCCCTGGTAGTCGTACAGCTTACCATAAAATTTCATATATAACCTAAAGATCTTAAACCTTGTTTTTGAGAGGGAAAAAAATTTTGAACCCCTGACAGTGTCAGACGGTGGGTGTACGGTATTCCATGTTTGGGATATGATAGTTTTTTTTTATTTGATTGTTCGAAACCCCAGTCAAGTAGGTCAGAAATCCATTTTTGTTTTATTTTTGGGGTTTTTTTTTGGACACAATTGGTGAACTAATACAAAAAAATTTTACTAATCAATTGGTGTCTCACATACGTAAGGCGAAATTGGGACATTGATGAAATAAGGTTTTTTTTGGAAAATTAATGTTTATTTGAAAAATACACGGCAATGAAACAGTTTTGTCTTATAATTATTGCCCCCGGCTTTGGCAGGGAATCACCAAATGAAACATTTTGCTTTTTGCTGGTATCGGTCCTGATGACAGCAGCAATGAGCTTATTCCCCTTGAACAGAAATTTTTTTCCGATCCGGTTTGGCTTTTGCTTATAGATTCTAATTGGGTTGGGTTAGGGGGTTCCCAGGCCAGATGCTGAGGAAAATGCCTTCCCATCAGGAAAGTCTCTATACCAAGGGGGAACCTTTTATTTGTACTGTTCATTGTTTACCTCAACAATAAAAACCGTAAGGGCCTTTTTTCCAAAAATTCCCCAAAAAACATGGTTTTGGTGTTGTTGAATGTGCCCGACGAGGTTCCCTTTGCCCGTTTCACTACCACTGATCTGCCCATGTACTTCAAAATCCCCATCTAAAAAGATAACTTTTCTCCATTCACATCTACCCCTTTGATCGAATGCCCACCACAATGTTTTCTTCATAGCAAATTACCTTTTTTTTGGCAGTTCTGAAATTAAGGATTCTTCATCGAACAGGAAGAATCAACTTTATGCAGCTAACCAAATTTCTGAGTCTTTTTGGTTTTTGGGACCTTCACACTTTTTTTACGATAACCTTGTCATAGTGAGGTTTGTCTTGCGTTTTTTCCCCATTTATAACGCAGCGCCCCAGCCACCAGTGGCGTCCCTTTCTTCAGAATCCTACCAATAGTTAATTTTTAGGCTCAAATTTTTGGCACCTTCATCTCAAAAAGCATGTTTTCAAGGTTACAATCCTTGCATGTTCCTAGATGTAACATCCATCAAAATATCAGCGTAAAAACAAAGGGGGGGAATTTGGCCAGACCACATTCACCATGGGACGTTTAAGAACCACCTTACAGAACAACAGCTTTTTAGCACTGACGAAGTTATAAACCCAGCTGGATGGTTCCCAAAAATCTACAAAATCTAAAAAAAAAAAAACCCAAACTACAAAATTAAGCCGGAGACTAAGACATTTATGAGATACCCGGGGGAAAAGGGTTTTTGCAAAACTGTTATATTAACATATAATCTTACGGAATTTTTGTCCTCTTTTCCCTTTTTTTCCCCATTTTTTCCCTAACCCCCAACAAGTCTCCCCCCCTTTAGACATCAAACTTACTTTTCGAAAAAGGCATGACTTTGTTTTGATAAAGCCACGGGAGGGCGAAACGTCTAAAAAAAAAAAACCCCCCAGATGTTGCAAATGTGTCAAATTTTTTTCGTCTTGTTGACACTGTTTTTCCATTCATGTGCAACGAGTTTCCCTGACATAAAAAAAAAATTTCCCAAAAAAATTTTTGGGCCCCTTTATTTCAGCGTCTTTCGCTTTTTTTAAAAATTCTTCAAAATTTCCCCAGACATCAATGTAACTAGGGGTTTCATAACCAAAAACATCAAAAACCCCCTTGGAAGTATCTATAACTAAGACCCAAAGATTTTTTTTCTAAGAAGATCACATCAGACTGTGGAAGGGAGAAAAATCCCCAAAAAAAGGGGAAAAAACCCACCCAAAAGAGTTATTTCCCAAGAAAAACCCCTAAAATTTTTTCATTTAAACTCCACCTGGCACAAAATCTACCCGACAGAACAGAGGGCCCCCGGGGCCCCGAGCCTTAGTTGATAGGGTTTCCCCCCAAAAAAAATACCCCCACTGTTAGTTCAGACACGACCTTGTGCTGATGGGGGGCCCCCACATTATTTTTTCAAACGTAAAAATGTGTAAAAAGGGGAGTAAAAAATGCTGAAAAAAGGAAGATATATGCTCTGGAAGAGGGGGAGTGTTTTTTTTTTTGGATATTTAGGAAAAAAGCGGGGGATCCTTTTTTTCTATGGGGGTTAAAAAAATTTTTCTACTTTCCCCCCCCCCTAACCTACCCTCTTAACACTTAATCACCTCGGTCAGTGTCACAACACGGGACCCACAGGGAAAGCCCCCCACCCACACCCCCCAGAGTGCAACCACAACACCCCCCAGAGGGGGGGCCCAACCCCCCCCTAACAGAGGGGAACCACATACACCATTCCCCAAAAACCACAACACATACCCCCCCAGAGTGCCACCACCCCCACCAACACCGGGGCCACCACCCACAATTTTCCCCCACCCCCCAGAGTCCACCACCCACACCACACACAGAGGGGGCCCCCACCCCCATCACACCCCTTTCACCCCACATCACACACAGAGTGTCACCACCCCACCCACACAAGTGTCACCACCCCCATCACCACAGTGTGTAACCACCCCACCACACACAGAATGTAACCACCAAAACCCACACAGAGTGCCACCACTCAAACCCCCCCCCCAGTGTCACCCCCCCCCCCCGGGGGGAGTGCCAAAACCCCCAAAACCCAACAAGTGCCCCCCCCAACCCCCCAAAATCCACCACCCACATTTTTAAAAAAGTGCACCCCCAAAACCCCCCCAGGTTCCACCCCCCAACCCCCACAGGGGCCACCCAACCCCACCGTTCACCACCCCCTCCCCCAAGGTGCCCCCACCCAAACCCACAGAGTGCCCCCACCCCCACCCCACAGGGTTAAAACCCCCCACCCCCCGGTGTAAAACCCCCCCACCACACACAAGTGCCCCCAAAACCCCCCCCCACACAAAATCCACCACCCCCCCACCCGAGTGCCCCACCCCCCACAAGGGGCCCCCCCCACAAAACCCCCAGAGTGCCCACCCCCCCCACACAAGTGCCACCCCCAAAACCCCCCCCCAAAAAAGGGGGGCCACCACCCCAAAACCCCCCCCAAAGGTTTTTACCCCCACCCAACAGGGCCACCCCCCACACCCCCAAAAAAACCAAAACCCCCAAACCCCACACAGGTGCCACCACCCCCACCCACAGAGTGCCACCACCCACACCCACACAGAGTGCCCGGGAAAACCCCCTGGGGGGTGCCCACCAAAACCCCCCAAAAAACACAAGGGCCCCCCCACCCACCAAAAGGGCCCCCACCCCAACACCACAAGGGCCCCCACCCCACCACATACAAGGGGTTTCCCCCCCCCCCCCCCAAAGTTTTTCCCCCCATACCCCACAAGGGTTCCCCCCCCCCACCCCACACATTTTTTTCCCCCCCACCCCCCCCACAAGGGCCCCCCACACCCCCCACCCCAATGCCCCCACCCCACTAAATAATGCCCCCCCCCCAAACCTACATTTTCCCCCCCCCACCCCCTACATGTTCCTCCCACACCCAACCCCCCTGTTTTTCCCCCCCCCACTACACTACATGTTCCTCCCACACCCACTAAATACATGTTCCCCCCCCACCCACCCCCCAAACCCCCTAACGTTTTCCCCCCCACCCACTACCTACATGTTCCTCCCCACCCACTACACTACATGTTCCTCCCACCCACTACACTACATGTTTTCCCCCCCCACCCACTACCCATGTTCCTCCCCCACCCCCTACACTACATGTTTTTCCCCCCCCCCTACACTACATGTTCCTCCCACACCCACTACACACACGAACCCCCCACACCAACTGCACTGCGTGTTCCCCCCACACCCACTACACTACACGTACCTCCCACACCAACTGCACTGCGTGTTCCTCCCACCCCCACTACACTACACGTTCCCCCCACACCCACTACACTACATGTTCCTCCCACACCCACTACACTCAGTTTCTCCCACACCCACTACACTACATGTTCCCCCCCACACCCACTACCCCACATTTCCCCACACCCACTACACTACATGTTCCTCCCACACCCACTACACTACATGTTCCCCCCACCCCACTACACTACATGTTCCCCCCACCCCCACTACACTACACGTTCCTCCCACCCCACTACACTACATTTTTCCTCCCACCCCACTACCCCACATGTTCCTTCCACACCCACTACACTACATGTTTCTCCCACACCCACTACACTACATGTTTCTCCCACACCCACTACACTACACGTTCCTCCCACACCCACTACACTACATGTTTCTCCCACACCCACTACACTACACGTTCCTCCCACACCCACTACTCTACATGTTCCCCCCACCCCACTACACTACATGTTCCTCCCACACCCACTACACTACATGTTCCCCCCACACCCACTACACTACATTTTCCCCTCCCACACCCACTACACTACATGTTCCTCCCACACCCACTACACTACATGTTCCTCCCACACCCACTACACTACACGTTCCCCCCACCCCCACTACACTACATGTTCCCCCCACACCCATTTACACTACATGTTCCTCCCACATCCACTACACTACATGTTCCCCCACCCACTACACTACATGTTCCCCCCACCCCCACTACCCCACATGTTCCCCCCACACCCACTACACTACATGTTCCCCCCCACACCCACTACACTACATGTTCCCCCCACCCCCACAACACTACATGTTCCCCCCACCCCCACTACACTACATGTTCCTCCCACCCCACTACACTCCCGTTCCCCACCCCCACTACACTACATGTTCCTCCCACACCCACTACACTACATGTTCCTCCCACACCCACTACACTACACGTTCCTCCCACCCCACTAAAATTACATGTTCCTCCCACCCCCACTACACTACATGTTCCCCCCACACCCACTACACTACACGTTCCTCCCACACCCACTACACCCATCTACCTCCCACACCAACTACACTGCGTTTTTCCTCCCACACAACCTTTACTCCCACAGCTTTACTCCCCCAAATATTACCTTCTCCCCCCACAAGTTCACTCCCAAAATCACCTTCCCCCCACATCACCTTGACTCGCAAAACCCCACCTGCCACACACCACCTCCCACACATCACCCCCCACACATCACCCCCCACACTTTGGGAATTTCCCTCCCAAAGGTACAAGGGGAAAAGAAATTTGTGGGAAAAAATCAGTAAATGAAATGATGGACTAAGTGACAACTAAATACAAGAAGGCAGAGGAGAGGTTCGTTCCCAAGGGCAACGATAACAATGGAAAGCCCAGAACGAGCCCTTTGGGTTCCCAAAGGTGGAAAGAGACAAAAACCCAATGCACTAGAGAATGGAAAATGTATAGAAGACAGAGGACCCAGGAAAATAGGTTTAGTGGAAGGGGCCAGAAACGACTATGCATAGGAAAGGGGAGGGGGCCCCAGCGGCAATACGAAAATGACATAACCGAAAGCCAAATCTGACCCGAAGTTGTTGTACAGCCACATCAGGGGGGGAAAAAACAGTCAAGGACCAGGTAATCAGGCTGAGGAAGGAAGGTGGGGGGTTCACAAAAACGACCAAGAAGTATATGAGGAGCTCAACGTGAGATATAAGGAAGTATTTACAGTGGAGACAGAAAAGGGCTCTAGAAAAGGAATGGTCGGGGACACCAACAAGTGCTTTTGGGCATAATGCACACAACCTGCCAACACATCACCTCCCCCAGATCACCTACCCACATCACCCTCACACATCACGCCAACACATCACCTCCCCCATATCCCCTGTCACCCCCGCTGGCAAACAAATATTTCGTTAATTTGGACATTTCAACAACATAAGCACTTCTTCCTGACACCCCCCTTTCCCCAAGAGTCTCCCACTCCCCCCACCACTCCCCCCACCCCCCCCCCTAACCTCTCTCCCCCCTTCCCCCCCCTCACACTACCTTTCCCTCACTTTCCCCTCACCCACCCCCTCCCCGTTCCTCTCCCCCGCTCTTTCCCCCTCCCCCCGCTCTTTCCTCTCCCACGCTCTTTCCTCTCCCACGCTCTTTCCTCTCCCACCTCTTTCCTCTCCCCCCTTTCCTCTCCCACGCTCTTTTCCCCTCCCCCTCCCCTGCTACGAAAATTATCCCCAGGTGCTGTAACTGCCGTTTTCCATACCTGTCATCACTGACAGTCTCCACACATCCTGTCATCACTGACAGTCTTCCCACATCCCGTCATCACTGACAGTTCCACACATCCTGTCATTCTGACCCCGTTCCCACATCCTGTCATTACTGAAGCTCCACACATCCTGTCATCACTGACAGTCTATACACCTTTCCCGTCATCACCCGACAGTTCCACACTTTCCCGTCATCACTGACAAATTTCCCCCCCCCCGTCAAAACTGACAGTCTCTTCAACTTGTCATCATTGACAGTCTCTACACCTGTCATCCCGACAGCTCCCACACCTTCTGTCATCACTGACAGTCTTTATACCTCCTGTCATCACTGACAGTTCCACAATACCTGTCCCTCACTGACAGTTTTTCCACACCACCTGCCATTACTGACAGTCTTCACACCTCCTGTCATCACTGCCAGTCTTACACCTCCTGTCATCCCTGACAGTCTCTACATCTCCTGTCATCTCTGACAGTCTTTACACCTGTCATCATGACAGTTTTACACCTGTCATCACTGACAGTCTTTACACCTGTCATCACTGGCAGTCTTTCCCCCTGTCATCACTGACAGTCTTCCCCCCTCCTGTCATCACTGACAGTCTCCACACCTCCTGTCATTTACTGACGGGGTCCCACCTCCTGTCATCACTGAAGCCCTCACCTCCTGTCATCACTGAAGTCTCCACACCTCCTGTCATCACTGACAGTCTCTTTCACATCCTGTTTACTGACAGTCTTTAAACCCCTGTCATCACCCGACCCCGTTTTCTACACCTCCCTCACTGACAGTCTCTACACATCCTGTCATCACTGACAGTTCTACACTTTCCCGTCATCACTGACAGTCTCTACACCCCCCTGCCCTCACTGACTTTCTTTACACCTCCTATCATCACCGACAGTCTCCACCCTCTCATTACTGACCCCGCTTTCCCACCTCCCGTCATCATTTGACTCTCTGCCACTGACAGTCTCCGCACCTCCTGTCATCACTGACAGTCTTTCCCTTAACTGAACTGGGAAAAAAATATTACATCTGACTATGTAGAATGTTGGGAAAAAATAGTTATTTTTTAAAAGGGCTATTATGGAAGGGCAAGAAGAAAGATATGACAGAGGTGACAGTATTTAGGGGCATGATAAATTGGGATCAAGGTCATAATGGAGGAGAAGTGGGAAAATATTAAATACTCTTTTTTGTAGGAAACTGTTTTTTCCCGTACTAAAACGTGAGATTAAAGAGATTAAGACAATTTTTTTCTGGAGAAATAGTTCAGAATATTGGGAAAATAAAATTAATACGCTGAAAGAGGCTCTTGAGAAGATTAGTGGATTGTATAGACGAGGCAATAATATCGAAGGAAAAGGCAGGAGACAAGAAATCAGGAAGGAAGGAAGAGAAATGTCACCATGAGGCAGATAAGGTGATAGTAAAGACAGCAGTGTAACTGGTGTCTTATAAATGATTTACAAGACCCACAAGTTGTAGAATGATACACTTTTTGCAACATTTGGAAATCTTATTGTGTAAATGCTTCACTAACAAGTCGTTTTAGCAGTTCGGTACAGAGATAAGTGGTAAGTAAGTAAGTTTATTGAGGTATACACAAATACAGTTACATAGATTATCATACATAGCAGCATATGTGTACAGAACCCAGGATAACCCAAAAAAGTCAGAGTGACTTATTTCCATTGGGTTCTTATAATACCTTATTATTATACTATACAGGATATATACTAGGAATAAGGTAAATTGAGTTATTTATATTTACATGATTGTTAACTAGAAAAATAAAAAATAATTCTCCTTCCTTTCTGTCGCTGTATTTATTAGACACCTTTTGGCTCTCTTCTTGAACTGGTTCATGCTATGACTGGCTTTGACATGTGCAGGCAGTCTGTTCCATTCATTTATTGCTGTACAATAAAAGGTGTTTGAAGCCTGGCCACTGACTGTGGGTACTACAAAGTTGTGCTCTCTCCCCCTAGTACTATGACTGCTTTGGTTCCCAGCCTTGACAAAATTGGCAGCAAGATATTCTGGACACTGTTTGTGAGCAATTTTATAAACTTGATTTAACTTCAGCTGTTTTACTCTGTCTTCAATATTCAGCATATCCAATTATTATAATTCATCCTGGCCTACATGTTCTTTTGGGCCCAGGTCCAGGATGAATCTTACCATTTTGTTCTGGGTGATTTGTAGTCTATCTTTCAGTGTTTTTTGTCAAGGCAGAGTACCATGAAGAGCAAGCGTAGTCAATATGACATTGTATAAGGGCTAGACATAGGGTCCTGCGAACCTCAGTAGGTAGACACTGTGCTTGTCTGTAGAGGAACTTCAGTCTGTCATTCGCTTTCTTTACTACACTGTTCCCTATCAATTCTCCTGACATGCATGGGTCAAAGGGGATTCCCAGATATTTTACTGAGGAAACTGAAGTGATGGATTCCCCATTACACCGGACATTAAAATTATTTACCCTTCTCAGTTTATATTTCGTGCCAAAGAGTATGGCTTCTGTTTTCCAGAGGTGTAATGATAGTTTGTTGTCTATTAACCATGTGCTGCAGGACTCCAGTTCCAGTGTTAATACATTAGCTATATCTTGTGGATCTTTACCTGACACTAACAGAGCACTGTCATCTGCATACAGTAGGAGTCTGCACTTGACACTGATGGGCATGTCGTTTACATAACATAGAAATAATAAAGGACCCAGAATACTACCTTGGGGAACTCCACATGCTATCGGCAGTGGTTCTGATTCCGTTTTGTTGATTTTGACAATTTGTTTCCTATTGCTAAGATAGGACTTAATCCAGTCTGTGGAACCTATGCCGATAGCTTGAAGTTTCTTATATAATATATTGTGGTTGACAGTGTCGAAGGCCTTTTACAAGTCTAAGGTTACCATTCCTATGAGGTTCCCTATAGACATTTCAGTTCTCATGTAATCCATCAGATTAATTAGGGAGGTGTCAGTTGAGTAAGATCTGATTGGTAACTATGGATAATGTTGCTGTCATTAAGATACTTAACTACTTGACTAGAATTTTGGATATTACACTGAGTATACTAACAGGCCTATAGTTGTTGACATCAGACCTACTATTTTTCTTGAAGATAGGAGTAACTCTGGCCTCCTTGAACCCCCTCCGGTACGGTATTAGTGGTGATGGACAAATTTATTATGTAAGCAATGAGGATTGGCAATTCAGAGGCACCATCTTTAAGGAATTTAGACGGGATGTTATCTGGGCCGGTGCTCTTAGTTGGGTTTAACCTGCTTAGTTCTTTTTGCACGAAGTCATGAGATACACTTACTAGTTGACAACTGTTTGGAGTTACCCCTTTATTGGTATAGTATGTTTTAAATTTATCAGAGTCTGTGTTAAAGATATTTGATGCGACTAGTGTTGATGCGACAGTTGTGTAGTATGAATTAAAACAATTTGCCACTTTAGTTGTTTCTTGGCATCCCTCTTTATCGATATTTAGTACTATATTAGATCTATCTACGGGTTTATGGCTACACCCCAACTGTTTTAGTTGTTGCCAGAGCTTTCTGGGGCTATTTTTGTACTCTTCGATTTTTTTTAGCAATAGTGCCTTGCATTTGCTCCTTTTATAAGCCTCTGCACTCTGTTCCTCACCCTTTGGAATTCATTTAGTGCTGCAATATCCTGTCTGTTTGCCTTAAATCTTTTTATCAACTGGTCTCTGAATTTCATATTATTTAATATCTCAGTAGTCATCCAGGGTTCAGTTCTTCGTTTAATCCTAACCTCTTTAACTGGTGCAATATTATCAAGGATGGCAGTGGACATTGTTTTGAAATTTTCCCAGGCATCATTTACGTCCGTGCAACTTGTTATCACTGACCAGTCACAATTGTGTAGCATATTTACCAGTGTTTCTTTACTGTAGTTTCTAGTTGACCTCATTTTTATTGTCCTATGTAGGCCTATCCGTTCCCTAGTGATTTTCCTGGTACAGTAAATGATGAAATGATCACTAAGGCCTGTGGTAATGACGCCTGATTGACTAATGTTCTCAGGGCGGTTACTAAGTATGTGGTCAATTAGGATGGCTGAGAACTGTGTGATCCAGGTTGGTGTATTAAATAGCTGAGTGTAACTATTTACACCTAAAATTTGCTTATGCCTTTTACATAGCCCGTTATTTTCCTGTTGAAAACAGATATTGAAGTCTTCCAGTATTACTGTCTCACAATGGTGGATTTAGATTATATTTTGCCACCAAAGTGGCTAGTTTATTGTGCACCCCATATCCATCCTGTGGACGGTAGCGTAAGAGCATATGGATACACAAAAGGCCTAGGAACTAGGCCCCAAAAGGGTTACCAAGAGTACATCTGGATTTATATCTACAGGTCACTTATCTGTTACAAACAAATTTATGAAATTTGCTTAATATATCTGGTATCTTATTTTCATTAATAAGATATCTTGACATGTCACATAGGTTATTATACTATCTCTAAATTCCTCAGTAAGTTAACATGCACATAGTGTTCAAGGTAGTGACCATAGGGCTGACCACAGACTTTGCAGTTGGTTTGATCATCATCTGTGGAAGATGAGAAGGAGTTAGAGGTAATCAGTCCCTCCCTCAGCCTTGAGTTAATGTGTTCAGTTCATTTTCCACCAGTCATCTCCGTACCGGTCTGAAGAAACCACTTGTTGGTGAAGCATTTCGACAGTAAAGATTCCCAAATGTTGCAAAAGTGTCAACTTCTTCAGTGTAACTGGTGACAATAGATAATACAATCTGGAGGAAAACACTGTGTTTTCCTCCAGACTACATGATCTGTTGTCACCAGTTACACTGATGATCCATGTCCTTAAGAAAGCTGAAGACAGGAGGAGAGGAAGAAGGAGAAGAGAGGAGGAGGAGAAGCATGAGATTATATTAGTCACTGAGTGTACAGTAGGAATTAGAGAAGATTGAATATCTTCAAAGAATCAGCTAGTGCTTCCAGAATAAGCAATTCCCAAGCAAACTAACCTTCTGGTCGCAAGTACTTCTTTAAGAATCTTGAGACAAAGATCATTCTTGAGCACATGGTATCACCTTGTATACTTGGATAGAGAGGGAATGAAAATGAGGGATGGAAGAGTTGAGGGGGGACGTAAAAGAGCCGTCAACCACAGGAAAGAGAAGCAGAGAAGGTTGCTGGAGCAGAGAACTCTCAGCCTCCACTGCCCATCTCTCAGCAGGCCCAACCTCAAGGCCCTACTTCCCCTACAGTAACAATAACCTCACACCCTTTTCCCTCCTACTCCCCCTCTTTCTACAGCTTTAACCCTGACCCTTTAGCTGTAACAATACATTCCATCCCAGCCTCACCTCTGCCTCTCCTCACAGAGGAGCAGCAAACAGAAAAACCTACGTGTAGACCAGAGCATTGTTAAAGGAAGAAAGCTTAGAGTATGGAACACAGATGAAGGTGGAGTACCCAACTAGACTGACGAAGTGAATGTTTCCCACACCAGACATCTCCCTCACCACACTAACATTCTCAATGTCTCTCACTACAGGCATCTCTCGGCTACGTGGGTCAGTGTTGTATGAACTCTACCAGGCACTTTACTACAAGTCTCGAGCACTCTTCACAGTTGGTGCTGCCACCAGCGACCAGGCCCGCAGGATAGCTATGGTAAGTGACTATGTGTACACCCTAGCCTCTAACTTGATTATATATCTTTCATGGACACTTTGATAGTTATAGAGCTTGCAATATCACACTGGTAATTATAGACCCATCTCTGTCACCTTGATAAATATAGAACCTTCTATGTCACAGCTACACTATGCCTTACTGATAGCAGTTATAGACCTCTGCTCTTGGGCAATGATAATTAGTATCATGGACGTACCTAAGACAATTCTAGACCCCACAGTGATAGAACAATAATTATACTCTCAGTCACGTGACTCTCAATACCAATGCAGTTTAGCTAAGCACACCAGGAGAATAATTATAGACCCGACCACGTCGACTCGTGAGATAATTTCGTTCCCTTGGCCCCTTGCATGTCAGGTGTTGCAACACTGCTCTTCACATCACCAGGTACGGCTTCACAACCATTATCCAGGGGAAGTTATAAATTAGACACATATGCAACACTTGGGTATCTTTATTGAGGAAACGTTTCGCCACACAGTGGCTTCATCAGTCCAATACAAAGCAGGAAGGTGTAAGGAGAGGAGGAGTTTGAGGTTACCACTATGACCCCGCCTCCTGCTGCTTCGCCTCACCTGACTACAGTATATAAGCCACTTCTATGCCTCTGTGCTGTACCTTCTACAAGATTGATGGACTGAACACATCGACTCCAGGCCGAGGGACTGATAACCTCAAACTCCTCCTCTCCTTACATCTTTCTGCTTTGTATTGGACTGATGAAGCCTGTGGTCTATGTCAGTTTGAAGCCTTTCCTTCTCAGTTATTATTTTTTTCTTATTAGTTTCACATTAACTACAAATGGAGAAACATCACACATTATCTCATCCGTAATATCGTTTACATACGCCAGAAACAGTGGTAGTCTTAATACCAATCCAGTACAACCCTTTTCGTCACATATAACCATTCCAATGCCTCTTTCTGAACAATTACTCTTTGCTTTCTTCCTGGTATATTTTTCTTCTTCAGACGCTACAACTGTTTGTATAGATATATTAAGTTCACAAAGTTCCATTTTGCACTCCTTAAGAACCCTTGAAAAAAGTTCATCAGAGCCCGGGGATTTATTTTGCTTTAATGGGTCAGCTTGTTTTATTTCCATATCTCTAGTGACTGTGATATTATATAATTTATTTTCAGACCCACTAAAGATATTATTACTGGGATATCATCTGTGAAAACAGAGATTAAATAATTATTAAAAAATTGAGCATATTTCATTGTCATTGTCAGTAAGCTGACCAGAGTTACTTTTAAGAGGACCTAATTTTTCACTTATCTTTGTTCTGTATACCTGGGAAAAACCTTGTGGGTTTGTTTTCGAATCCCTAGCAACTTTAATTTCAAGGTCCCGTTTAGCTTTTCTTATCCTTTTTAGCCTCTCTCTTAATGTTGATTCAAAAGATAAACATCACCTCTTTTGATACGTCTATAAATTCCTTTCTTTTGCTCTTTAAGGTGTTTGAGCCTATTGCTCATCCATTTCGATCATTTCTGTTTGATCTTATTTCATTATATGTAATAAATGTTTGTTGGGCATCGAATATTGTGTTTAGAAAACTGTCATACTGATACTTCTCTTTGTTATCCCAGTCCACAGATGATAGATGTTCTTTAAGCACCTGTCCTAGATAAGTGAACCCCATCCCTGGCATACATGTCATTTCTGCCACAGAAGAGGCCCCAGTTGTCTGTAAATGGTACTGCAATGTCTTTATAGTGTTTGTCCAGCCAGCAATTAACACCAGTTACCTGGAAAACCATTCATTTCCGACTCCTCAGGTCCTCATTGCTACGTTTGCCATCATCGCTGCCTCCAGCACTGAGACAGATAATATTATTGCTCCCATTACTTCTCATAATGCTCTCTAGATGGCTGATGATATCCTCCATCCCAGCCCCAGGAAAATACTCTCTGCCTCTTCTTCTTGTCTATAAGATAAAACGCTTTATCCATAAACTTAAGACTACAACAGGCTTAATGGTTCATACAATGCAGGTCCTTCTCAATACCAACCATTCCCACCCACCTATTTGTTTATCTTTTACTCAAAGAAACTCAAAAATCTGTTTCAATACGTCAAATACTAATAAAATCCAGCCCCTCTCACTCATATATTAGTGTAATATATTTTAAAGCTACCCAAGGTTTCAGCTTCTATTACCCTACTTGGCAGACTATTCCACGCATCGACAACTCTTCAAAAACCAGTAATTACGTACGTCTTTTCTAAATCTAAATTTATCTAATTTAAATATGTTATTTCTAGTTCTTACTTGATTCGATATCCTCTGAACTTTATTTATATCGCCTTTCTCTATTCCCATCTTCCACTCATATACTTCAATGATATCTTCCCTCATTCTACGTCTCTCAAGCGAGTGGAGGTTCAAGGTTCTTAATCTATCCTCTTATAAGAGATTCCACATTGGCACTTGGAATTTTACGCTTGGTAAAGTGGTGCCACCTTCCAGTATAGCCCTACTTTACCTAACTGTAAATTCCTGGTGCAAGGCACTAAATTCCTGGGGCTGATAAACAAATGCCTAACATATAGGGCGGATGCTATGACCTGCCTCGGCTAATTTTGTTTACGACCTTCCACTACGAGGCCGTGCCAACTCCGGCTGGCCCAGTCACTGCTACCACTATCAGCAGTGCCAACGTTGGCCGTGCCAACATTGACAGTGCCAGCATCAGGTGGCACCACTAGTTCAGTGGTTCATGTCTGATGCTTCCTGTCAGGCTGACGATGTCCTCTAAGTTTGGGTGGGCAGCTTTAATTATGGCAGTAAACTATCACAGTTGGATTCTGTGAGATGATTGGATAATGTCTCATCCGGTCGGTTTGAAACTTTGGTCATAGGTGTGTTTTACTCAGCAGAAAGATCAATTTGTTATTGGGGTTGCAAGTCACTAATTGTCAGTCTTAGTGAACAAATTATTTAATTTATATTTTCTGAATAACTGGACAATACTTCCTATGATGGACCCCGAGTCCTCAGTCTTGGTCCATCAATATAATAACAGTTTAAAAATAATGGAATTGACAGAGGGAATTCCACTGGAAGCAAAAAGGGGGAAGAATGATAGTCTGTATTTTGACCTCTATCTGAGGTCCTCTTTAGCAGAGGAGGACCTCATCCTGAGGGATACAAACTACTATATACTACTTCCTAGTTTTTGTCTCTTGTGGAATTTCGTCTCCCAGCGACCTGTTCCCATCTCACTTTCTTGTACAAACTTGGAATTGTTGGATTCTGTGCATTCGGATCGGCTTCAAACTTTTAACAATAATGTGTCTTAGAGGAAAACAAACTTTTAGTGAGCTGTGTAGCCTTCAATATATTAATTATATTTAAATTAGACACATATGCAACACTTGGGTATCTTTATTGAGGAAACGTTTCGCCACACAGTGGCTTCATCAGTCCAATACAAAGAATAAAGTAGTAATAAAAGGAGGAGTTTGAGGTAATCAGTCCCTCGGCCTTGAGTCGATGTGTTCAGTCCATCAATCTTGAAGTAAATACGTATTTACTTCAAGATTGATGGACTGAACACATCGACTCCAGGCCGAGGGACTGATTACCTCAAACTCCTCCTTTTATTACTACTTTATTCTTTGTATTGGACTGATGAAGCCACTGTGTGGCGAAACGTTTCCTCAATAAAGATACCCAAGTGTTGCATATGTGTCTAATTTAACTACTTGTCGGTTCTCTGAACCATTCATCTACATATTAATTATATTAATGCAACATTTAGAGAATTTTTCTCACTCAGCCGGACCAAAAACCTGGTCTTTCAAACTGAAAATTTAAACAGGGTTTATTAAGTTTTCACAGTCAATTTTGGGCATTTAGAAAATATCCAATATTTTACATAATTTTCACACAATTTTTACACAATAATTTGCACACAATAATTTTTACACAGTAATTTTTACACAACAATTTTCGCCCAATACTTTTTACACAATAATTTTCTTTATGTCACAGGTACAGAACCAGTCTCGTTGTATCACACACACACACACACACACACACACACACACACACACACATACATTTATACACGATTTTTAAGACATTACTATCGTCAAGAAGAAATTTCTGGCCTAGCTGGTAGTAATAAGTTATCACAAGTTATATACACTGATGGATCTAAACAGGAGTCTTCTAGCAGGGCTGCATCTGCTCTGGTTGCCACCTCCCTAGTTAAGAACAATAATAACTTTGCTGAGTTAAACATTGGAATTAACAACTGAAAATTAACACTACAAACTGAACTGTTTGCAATCCTAATGGCACTAAAGCTAACTTATGACACTGAGCTTGACTCTATCATCAGTACTGATTCTATGTCATCACTGAAGGCTCTTGACTCATATAATGACTAACAGAATGCTCATTGGAGAAGCCAGGTATAGATACTAAAAAAATCCGGGACAAAGGAATTAATGTACAATTGCTATGGATTCTATCACACATTGGATTACTCCTTCATGATAAAGTTGATATGTTAGCCAAGAAGAGCACCCATAAGGAAAATGTAGAATATAACTTTGGTATATCTGTGTCTAGCATTAGGAATAATATTAGGAGAGTAGTAAATAATGAAAATGATAGCTATAGGAATGCAGTTAGAAGCCTGAGTAGATCTATAACCCACTATGATAACATGAACATAGATAAGTATGTTTATGGAGCAACTTGCAATGTGAACAGACTGACTGATGTTGTAGTGGCCAGGCTTAGGCTTGGCTACAAGTACTTCTGGCAGTTTGGGAGACACAGATGATGATCAAACTAAATGCAAATTATGTGATCAGGCATATGGTCACTGTCTTGAACACTATGTGCTTATTTGTCCACTTATTGAGGAATACAGAGATAAACAGTATAATAACCTATGTGACATGTCAAGATATCTTATTAATGAAAATAAGATACCAGATATACTAAGCAAATTTCCTAATTTTGCTTGTAACAGATAAGTGAACTGTAGATATAAATGCCACATCGGTGGCAAAATCTAATCTCTAATCGATCGTCATTGGTTATTGCTTTCCTTGTTCATTATGATTGGGAGAGCTGTGGATTGTGGATTATGAGAATGCCTTCGCGGATCGTCTTCAAACTTCCACGCACTGGCGTATATTAAACCGTTGAAGGGTTGGATTGTTTACCTGTGTAACTGTCAATCCCCCAGTTTCATACATTGTAATAGGGAAGTGGGTTTATCCGCGATAACATTAAAACTACATTTCAAACTCTCAGTTAGGGTTTATTCTACTTAAAAATAAAGTTAAATTTATTTATCAGTGTGAGCAAATAAAAAAAAATCCATTAAAAAATCATATGGTACTTTTTTGCTGTAAGGTAAATTTTCTGATAATGCTTTGACAGATCAGCTTGAAACTTTTTGTGCTGGAGCATTATCAAATTTGTATATGAATGATATACAATAATGACAATATGAAAATTAGACACATGTGCAACATCTGGGTATCTTTATTGTAGACGTTTCGCCACCCAGTGACTTCATCAGTACAAATTCAATGACATGAATGGGAGACAGTAGAACTATACACAACAGATGAGGTAATCAGTTCCCCAGTCTTGGAGTTGGTGTAAAGAGCACCGTAGTCGTGAAGATTCTGGAGCACAGACAAGAAGACTGGCGCTTATATACTGGCGTCAGGTGGAAAGGGACGGGTAGCAGACGAGGACATAGTCACTGGTAGGTGGGGTTTCCCAGGGGAAGTAGGTCATACCTGAGGGATGGGTTAGTGGTAGTTGTTGTAACCGTGAAGAAGGTTATATAGATGTCCTCTGAACCAACATCAGCAAGGATCATAACTCATGAAGCTTCAGGAAGGATCATAACTCATGAAGCTTCAGGAAGGATCATAACTCATGAAGCTTCAGGAAGGATCATAAGTTATGAAGCTTCAGGAAGGATCATAACTCATGAAGCTTCAGGAAGGATCATAAGTTATGAAGCTTCAGGAAGGATCATAACTCATGAAGCTTCAGGAAGGATCATAACTCATGAAGCTTCAGGAAGGATCATAACTCATGAAGCTTCAGGAAGGATCATAAGTTATGAAGCTTCAGGAAGGTTCATAAGTTATGAAGCTTCAGGAAGGATCATAACTCATGAAGCTTCAGGAAGGATCATAAGTTATGAAGCTTCAGGAAGGATCATAACTCATGAAGCTTCAGGAAGGATCATAAGTTATGAAGCTTCAGGAAGGATCATAACTCATGAAGCTTCAGGAAGGATCATAAGTTATGAAGCTTCAGGAAGGATCATAAGTTATGGAGCTTCAGGAAGGATCATAACTCATGAAGCTTCAGGAAGGTTCATAAGTTATGAAGCTTCAGGAAGGATCATAACTCATGAAGCTTCAGGAAGGATCATAAGTTATGAAGCTTCAGGAAGGATCATAACTCATGAAGCTTCAGGAAGGATCATAAGTTATGAAGCTTCAGGAAGGATCATAAGTTATGGAGCTTCAGGAAGGATCATAACTCATGAAGCTTCAGGAAGGATCATAACTCATGAAGCTTCAGGAAGGATCATAACTCATGAAGCTTCAGGAAGGATCATAAGTTATGAAGCTTCAGCAAAGATCATAACTCATGAAGTTTCAGCAAGAATCATAACTCATGAAGCTTCAGCAAGGATCATAACTCATGAAGCTTCAGGAAAGTTCGTTCTTTCGCTAAGACACATGTGCAATAATTAGGTATCTATATTTCGAAACGTTTCGTCTACACAGTAGGCTTCTTCAGTGGAATACAGAGGCAGCAACAGAAGGAATAGAGATGTAAAGAGGATGTCATCAGTCCATCACTCTCGAAGACGTAGCTTTGAGGTGGTCAGTCCCTCAGCCTGGAGAAGAGTCTGGAACAATGTGCATTAGTGTAGGCTAAATGTTTCAATGTAAACATTCCTAATTCTTACACATATATCTTTTCTGCTGGTCGGCACTGTATAGCTCACACACTGAGGTCCATGGTTCGATACCCGGTACGGGTGGAAACATTAGAACGTGTTTCCTTAAGACACCTGCTGTCCATCTTCCCCCATCAGTAAACTAGGTATCTGGGTGCTAGTCGACTGGTGTGGGTCGCATCCTGGGACAAAATTGACCTAATTTGCCCGAAATGCTCTGCAGTATGTCATTGATGTCTGTATATCTTACACATGTACTTGTAGAAATAAAGATTATTATTATTATTATTATTATTATTATTATTATTATTATTATTATTATTATTATTATTATTATTATTATTATTATTATGTTGAGTGGTCTTGACTTTTTACTTATTTATGAATACTGATAAGAGAGTAAACACATTCATATGTGTCAACACATCATCATAGTGGCTACATTGTTCAATGCATCGCCGGATACAGTACACAATTATATCACCTCTCAGGAGGACCCTCTGTTAGGCAGTTGACACGACAAGACGTCGCCTAATTCGGGCCATCTATTTATTCCACTAGTTCATGACTTGCTTCTCCCTGGAAAAGATGTTTGCGACGCGATATAATCTGTGGAATTCGTGTTATTCCTTGAATGTCGCCTCAAGAATGTAATTTTTGTGGCTGCCTAACAAACTTCATATTTACTGATGCCTTCAGTGCCGTCTTTCTTGAATTTATGTCGTTTAGAGCTTTAAATATTCCTCTGGAGATGCCTTGGAGATTCATGCTTTTGTGTGGAAAAGCAGAAATGCATCACATCTGTTGAACCCTAAGGAGCTGCATGAAAAATTGGCAGCCATGCTACTAGTGGACAAAGTAAGTGAATTTAGATGCTGGAGGAGTGCCAGAGTGCCGGGTGCGTCTGACCTGAGAGCACCAGCACCACTCTTATTATTACGCTTATCAAACACGTTATATAACCGTCAGCTGCAATAGAACCAACACCTACCACATCCCCATCTGTGTTAGTAAACATCTCGTGTGTTAGCTCACACCAGTGGCTGTTTCCTGCTGCCAGTGGCCCCACTAAGAAGTCAACGGCACCACTGGTGATTTTTTTTGCCCTGACGAGTGCAATATATGTTTTCACGCAATACAGCGAGTCGAGGCGAAGGAGGCAGATTGCGTAACAGAGGCAGCAAGGCAGGTGTCGAGTACACTACAACACCTGTCATCAGTTATATCATAACACGGCACGGTGCCAGCACTTACCTCACCTGTCTAGTAGGGACACCTGAAGGATCTAGCATTCAAGCGTGCAAAATTACTAAGCTTGAAAATGTCCTCTTATTCGAAGTCAAAGTAACTACCTGCTTCTGCGTTATTGAAAATGAATAACAACAGTTAACATAACTGTTAAAATGCTAAACTCAAGAATAAATTATTACGTATTGGGGAATCTTGAACTCAAACTACGGGAGACAGAATCAATGTGACATTGTTGTTTACCTCACAGTCTGTCTCAGACCAAGGTAGAGTGGTAAACCTGGAGAGGGTTTCGGGGACCAACTTCCCCTCGGCCCGGTCTGTGACCAGTCCTAGTGATAGATCAGGGTCTGATCAACCAGGCGTACGAACCACAGCCCGGCTGGTCAGGTACTGAATTTAGGTGCCTGTCCAGCGCCTTCTTGAAGACAGCCAGGGGTCTATTAGTAATCTCCCTTAAGTATGCTGGGAGGAAGTTGAACAGTCTTGGGTCCCTGACACAAATTGTGTTGTCTCTTAGACAATAATTAAAAAGATGCCGTTAGCATGTCTAGCATGCCTGGACATGCTAGGCATTTCGGGCAGACTTAATACTAGTTCTTAATCTATATTACAAATTACATATGAGTACAAATTTCAAATGATTAAATAGATTTACCATAGTGAGGTAGTTCACAATGTTTAGATTGTAAAAACATTAGTAATAAGAATGGATTTGTCTTGGCATGTTACACAGTTTCTATTAAAGCTCCAATATTGGGGTAGATTAGATTTTGCCACCGAAGTGGCTAGTTTATTGTGCACCCCATATCCATCCTGTGGACGGTAGCGCAAGAGCATATGGATACACAAAAGGCCTAGGCACTAGGCCCCAAAGGGGTTAACAATTGTACATTTGGGTTCATATCTACATTTCAATTATCTGTTACAAGCAGGTATCTTATTTCATGAATAAGATTTAGATATCTTGACATGTCACATAGGTTATTATATTGTCTATCTCTATATTCCTCAATAAGTGCACAATTAAGCACATAGTGTTCACGACAGTGACCATATGCCTGATCACATAATTTGCATTTAGTTTGATCATCATCTGTCTCCCAAACTGTCAGAAGTACCTGTAGCCAAGCCTAAGCCTGGCCACTACAACATCAGTCAGTCTGCTCACATTGCAAGTTGCTCCACAAACATGCCCATCTGTGCTCGCATTATCATGAGCACAGATAGGACACGTTCATGGAAATTAATTTGGATTTATATCTACAGTTCCTTATCTGTTACAAGCAAATTTAGGAAATTTGTTAGAATAA